>LPNX010856724.1:279315-370196 GCA_001517045.1 Pseudotsuga menziesii
TCATCAATCCTTACAATTCCATCACCACTCCCTTCAAGTAAAAAGGTCTTATGGGAACATTGTTCAAATAATAAGGCTATCCTTCAAATAAAATGTGCATGAGATATGATATGACAATTGAAATATAGAAAAACAAATCAGTCCCAAATCTAGGGCTATAGACCCTCCTTTTGTTGGTTAAAAATTTCTACAATATACAATAAATTGAAATGCTTGTAGCCCCATATAATTATAATCATTAATAATATTATTTCTAATTGAAAGTACATGCAAAATATGAGAGGAATTGATGAAATGCATGGCTATAGATTTCTGCAATCACCAAATGGATATCCCACACAATTTCCAACCATAACATAAGATTTCATGCTAAAATACGCATGAAAATGCACCAAAAATTAAGGGTACTATTGGCTGGAAAATATCATTAGAAACATTCTCCACAATCTGAACTTTTTTATTGAGAACATGGTTGGAATTATGCACATAAATTTATGAACATGATGATTTTAAAAATGGTTGACCTGTGCTATTTCCAATATACTTTTCACATACAGATTCATCAAAATTGGTTTGTGGAAGGAAATATTCTAAGTTCTTTCCATGTCACAAATTTGCTATATATGTTGAGAAATATATGCATTATACAAGGTAGAGGGTGGTTGGAAATTTCCTTGAAAATTTTGCAATAAATATTCCCAAAAGTCAGTGTACATGGATGAAACAAATATTCATAAATATATTCACTGAACTACCCAAAATCTAAATCATGCATAGGAGCATATGACTAGAAAATATCTTGTAAAATTTCTAGATTTACCTCCTCTATTTTGGGTTGTCCAAGGACCTCAAATTATGCATTATATTCCTTAGAAACATCACCATGACTGTCAATAATAGGGCCCCAAATTTTTTTACAATAATTCATATCCCTATCATGATCGAAATATAAAAGGTAATGTATCTAACTTCAGATCCTTGGTTGTCCCCATATTCATCAAATGGACAGGTAAATACCTCTTCTAATTCCTCATCTTCCAACGATTTTTAGTTACGATTATCCTTCTTAAAATCATCAATAACAGGATCATGGAATTTTTAATTTTGAGCTAACAACATGCTTACCAAATATTTTTATTTGTGGAAGGGTGGAATGGGATATTGGATACTCTCATCATCTAAAACCTCTTTACTTTTATATGCAATAGTTTCTTCATTGTTTTCTTCATAAGGAGATGAAATTAATTGTTCAATGAATTTCTCATTTGAACCATAAATATTCTCTTCATGGGAGTCTATATCATTAACTTCAACAATATTATCAGCCATATCCTCTTCATGATCAAATACAAGTGGGAAATGACATGATAAAATGTCATCAAACACATGCACGTCATAGTATTCTTTGATAAATTCTTCAAATGACCATGTTTCCTTATTTTTCTTCATTGTCTTCATCAATATCATCATCATCATCTTCATAATAATCATCATCGTCATTTCCATCATATTCATCATGATCTTCTTCTTCATCATCATCTTCCTTATCATCACCATCATAATCATCATCTTCATCATCAACGTCTTCGTTATCGCCATCATCATCTTCATCATCATATTATGAGGAGATGGAAGCGAATTTAAGAAAACCAAAAGAGGTTTTTTTCCATCACAGACTCATTCACAAAAACCTTTCTCATTTTTTTCAACACATGTCATGAGTTGAAAGATTCAAATTAATCTTTACGACCTTTGTTTCAGGGTTTAAAATATTAAATAATTTACTGTTTTAGTCACAAACTTTGGGCATAGTTTGCGAGAAGCTAGAGAAGTGTTTTTGAAAACCAAAATAGGTTTTTGTTAAGTACATATAAATACACAAAAAAATCCCTTAGTTTTTACACATGTATCACGGATTGAGATATACGAAGGGATATTTGAGACCCATTTTTCAGAAATTCGCCAAAAGTAGGAAAAAATTATTTTGCATATTAAGAATTTTTTTTTGGCTAAGTGTTAAAATCAGAAAGTTGAAAAGGCATTTGGAAATAAAAAAATATAAATATCATCATGACATAATAGATATAAACACATTCCTCTACTCTTCAATAATTAAATATCATTCATCTTCTTCTTCATCCAACTCAACATCTGTATCAGGATCTAGTTCAGAATACATATAGATGAAAGGCTCATTCACATAAACATCATCATCAATGGAATCTTCACTAATATATTCATCGACATCATCAATAAGATCATCGTCTACTACAGTTGGATGATCAACCTCTTCAACTTCTTCATCTAACACATCGATTGCAACCACCTGCTCCTAATCTGGATCATCATCATCTTCTTCTTCTTCGTGATTATCTTCATCATCTACATGATTATACTTTACCGGTCTTCCTCTTGGATCGTATCTAACAACGTATGCCCAACCTACTTTACCTGGTAGCTCTGAGTAAAATACTTGCTCACATTGAATTGGAAGAACATAAGGCTCTGTACCCGGTTCAAATGCCCTTGTATTATAAGGCATACCTTGACGATTTCTATTATATTCGAAGTTCCATAGGTGAGGTGTCATTCTTCGTGGTTTTTTTCCATTCTCTTCTTTACCATTGAATTTTTCTTTGTCTATAGTTCGATAACTATGGTTCTTAGGCAGAAAGTGCCTATACTCATCAAACACTTCCTTTACTAAACTCCTTGAACGACGAGATTTTATCCTGGGACTGCAAGCTTGACATGCAAATTTACCCTTTGTTTGAAGACGTACAAGATATCTGAATTAGTGTAGCAAATTGGAATTACCATTTAAAATAATGCATGATATTTTCAATAGATATATATAATATTAAAGAACAAAATAAAGGAACAATATACCACAAAAATGTGTTAACCCGAGAGCATCATGAATTGTCCATCCAAGTAGTCCATGGAATTGAAATCGTCTTTGCCCTATTGGTCTAGAGATGTCATACATAGTGATGCTAGCCCATAACTTCAACAACTCATCGATAAGAGGCTCAATATATACGTTCATATATTTAACCTGGTACTTACCTAATTGGTCCAACATACATGATTAATTATATTTAGCTATATGTCATTATATATAAAAGACATAATTATCATGCACGAAATAAAGAAATGAAATATTTAGTGATCAGACTTTCAAGTAAAAAAATACAAATTAATTAAATACCTGGAACAATCATTGCCAACATTGTGTGCTCTCTCTTGACCGACATCCAAGGAGGAAGGCTATTGTTTATAACAAAAACAGGCCACACTGAGTAGGTAGAACGAAGCTCTCCAAATGGATTGACGCCATCAACTGCCAACGAAAGTTTAACATTATGAGGTTCTTCTTTGAAAATTGGCTACTTTTCTTCGATGTACCTAAATGCAGACCCATCTGTAGGAATTTGAAGAACATCGTCTTGACTTCTGTTCTTTGCATGGAAATCCATAAACCATGGATGATTTTAAGGAACCATACTTATTTAAAGTGTATAAATGTTGGCGAATATTACCAATTCTTAAAACGACAACTATAGAATGATTGGCGATATTTTTCAAAAAATATTTTAATTTCCAAGTATTTTATATCGTTTTCATAATAATTTGGCTATTTTTAGGGTGAAAAATTTTCACCCCATCAAAATTGGGCGAAATAGGGCTTCAAAAAATGCAAAATGACGAATCTTTTTTGGGAGAAAAACATGGAAAAATAGCCCACTGGGATAAAATTCGCCACTAAAATTATCCTTGCCATAAACTGTGCTATACTTTGACACCTGAACAACTGCTAGAGATGTGGAATTATCGGAATATAACGAAGAACTTTGTGAGGCACCTTCTTTGTCACTTTATCGGTTCAATACCTACTTGTTTGACATTGTGGGCATTCATTTTCTAATGCATATTGTTCATAGTATATGATATGATCATTAGGAGATGCATCAATAGCTTGATACTCCATTCCAAATTCTTTCATAATCACATATATCTCTTGATATGTGCGTGGTAAAATATTTGACGTTGGTAATAGAAATTCACCTAACAATCTACAAAATTCAAAAGAATAAGTCAATGTAAACAATATTAATCATCAATATCACATCCATACTTTACATATTAGATAACAATAGCAATATAGGAAAAAAGTCAACCCTTTATGTACATGTGAACATACAGACATAAATAATTAACAAATTACATACCTTAGTATCTGTGTGAGACAGGTGTTTGATAAACCATTCAAAACCTTCAAGTTCACTAACAACAATATAGCAGATAGAAGATTTGTTTTTGAGCCTTCATAAGGAGGTTAACGTGACTTCTCGAGGAGAGGATCAACATCACGACTATCATCCTGGTTGTCCTCATCCACTAGAGAAAATGTGTCTTGGATCAATCTATGTATCTCATCTTGATTTGTACCACTAACATTATCTCCATCCATATCATCATTAAGAACTTGATCAGATTCAATATTATGATCTAGATGTTTGTCACCCTATAAATGAGTATTTCTTCTAGTACTTGGAAAATAACTCTTTAGAAGGTGACATTTTGGGGGCATTGTCTATATATTTACAAACAACGTAGTAAAATTAGTGTGTATAGAACATATAATAAAATGACAAGACATTTTACTGAAATTCATGACATGATGACTATTGCAGAGAATACATTAAAAATTGAATAACCTCTTACCAAGGGTCGATATTCATAACCTCCTATGGCACGCCCCTTCTCCCTAAAATGTCTTTTAGTTGTCGTTATTAAAATTCTTCTTCTTTGCAAGCCCTTGTAATCAGACCAAGGGAAACAACATTTTCCATCTCCCCTCGCCTCTAATGCCACTCTAAATTGAGCAAGATTCCTAGCATTTTCATTCATAGTGAAAAATCATTGTAGTGACAATTAATTGTCTTACCTACACCATACCAAACAGTAACTTGTCAAATACATTAGTTATAAGTATATTTCTAAATGCAGTATATTATATACCAATTTCTATAAAGAAAAACATGAAGACTGTGATGAATAGGATTGTCATTGATGACAACTTTAATGACAATCATTTTGGAAAAATATGGTAATTGGTGATAAACAGGAAAATGACTAAGTATGGGGAAATTAGTAAAAATTTCCTTAGGGAAATGCACGCCATAATTTATAGGAGAATATAAATTCCCGCACCACATGGGGGTCATGTAGATTGTTTTTTTTCCTACTTGACCAAGTCTTCAGTTTGTCCTGAAAGTTCTTGAGGGAGAAGTTATGGACCTGCCAAAACAAGGGTTTGTGCCAAAGCAAGCAAAAATGGCTAAGTAGCCTCAGATGCCTTCCCTAAATTATGGGTTAGAGTAAATGCCCGCAGCACATGGGGGTCTTGTAGTGTGGTGGTTTTTATACCTAACCATGGTATTATTTCTCTTTAAGAATGTCTGAAGAAAAAGTTAAGAATCTTCCAAAATGAGGTTTCAGAATAAATTTTGGAGAAAGTCCTGAAAATGACTAAATGTTGGAAAACTGGCTCAGGTAGCCTTAAGAAAATGCCCGCCACAAATTGTGTGTTGAAGAAACTATTAGCACCATATGGGGGCCTTGTAGATTGATATTTTTCCTACTTGACCATGTATTCAGATTGTCTTGGAAGTAGCCGAGGAAGAAGTTATGAACATGCCAAAACAGTGTTTTAGGCAGATTGGACCAGACTAAGAAAATTGTCCAAGTGTTGGAAAAACTGGCTCATGTGGCCTTGGGAAAATGCCAGCTGTACCTTATAGGTATATGATAAAAATTATCTAAAGCCATCATCCTACAGCTTGTTGAAGAGGCTTGTAACACCCCGGTTTTGACCCCGTTTGCATTAAATGTATATGATGTATATATTGTAATTAATCGTGGTGTGGAGCTAAAGGAAAAATCCCCACCATTGATCTAACATTTTATGTTCCGATGATTAAAATCGTTGCCGATTGTATTTCGTGCTAGCCGACACATTATAATTTTTGGCATCATGTATTTTTGCAGTTTAATTAAAATAACCACAACCAGCTATGTCAATGCAACCATAATGAAAAGGGCATGATTTTCCTAAGGAATAGGGAGGGAAATTATTGACCTTTGGGTCAATGGGGAGAAGCCAAATGTCAAAGGGAGATCCCATCAAACCCTCAACTTCCCATTTTGTCTTTTCCCCCAATCATTAAATTATGCTAGAATGTGGTTGAGTTAGTTATTGCATGGAGTGGGAAGAGTATGGGCAGAAATTCGAATTGGGCAAAGGACCCATTTTTGAAAAACGTGTTTTGACTTCCTTGATAAGGAAAATGCCCAAAAACGTAGGCCATTCTGCCATACACCCACGTTCTTCATTTTTCTCACGCAGGGAAGCTTAGGAGCTTCTCTACCTTCACAATTTGGCTGTGTGTATTTCTCATTCATGGTTTTGGGCCCTGGATGTTTTTCCCATCTTCAGAAATCCAAGTTGGGCTCTGTCTCAAATGGATGGAAGTTTCCTGTGTGTGAATTTAATTTTTGGGATTTTTGCTGTGTGTATTTCTCTTCATGTTGTGAGTCTGGGCATGTGAATTCACCTTCACGTAGGTTGCATTTATTCCCTCACGCAAATGAGAAATCGTTGCTGGTTTCCCCATGAATTTTGGGTTGTTGTGGGTTGTTGTTGAGTTGTTTTGGCCATGATAGGGCCAATAATGACTCCGAAGTCGAACTGCTCAGTCTGAGATGTGTATTACCCAAATTGTCATCTTGTTTTTGCTTTGTGGTGTTTTCTTTCGAACCCTAGAGATGTGAATAGTTGTTTTGTTGTGTGTGCACAATGGATTGGTCTTTGGACTGTGTAGGAGTGGAAAGAAGTTTGCTTGACAAACCTAGTGTTCTCAGGAGCCTCATAGATAGAGCTAGAGGGTTGGATGTCTTATCTACACCCCCTGAATAGCACTGGAAGGGAAGTCATGTCCTGAGGGACTGTGCGGTAGAGAAGGGAATGATTCTTGTGTTGGGTGTGTGTGGATGTCTTAGGAGTCAATCTAGTTCTGGTGTAGGCATCCTTAGCTCTTCAATGAGCCCACTAGCTTAGTAGACAGTGCTTCCATTTCCTGATAACCTGATAAACCCAACTTGTTGGCTTGGTTATGTGTTGTTGTGTACTCTTGGTATGATAAACCCAACCATGTGGGATTGACTTAGTTTTGACATATCTTTGGCTATGTGTGAGCTTGCTAGTTCCCTTTTCCTTGGGGAAATCATGCCTAGCTCGGGGGTGGCGGTGTTGCTGAGAGATTAAGGAGCACACTGGCCTATGGTTGGGTGGAACGTTGCAGAGACATAGCTGGTTGCAGGAAGCTTCATTCAAAGATAAGAATTCTTGTGAATTTACCCATGCAACTGTACTGTTTATATGAATTACGATGAACATGTTAAAATGTGTTGAATGCTTGAATTAAATGTAATTGATTCCGCTAAATGTTAATTCTTTATGCATCTGTGTATCTTGGTTCAATGCATTTTATTTTACGTTTTATGGGGCTAAATGACCGGGTAGATAGTGTTATGCTAGCATCCTCTTCGCCAGTCGGAGGGTCGAGGATGTTACAAGGCTATCTCACCATGGTCTCAGTTCTCAAAGAAGATGTTTGATGACAAAGATAATGGTCCGCCAAAACAAAGTTTTAGGTTGTTTTGCACTATTCCAATACTGGAAAAACTGCCTCAGTGGCCTCAGGGAAATGCCTGCCCTATATCATAGGATGATGAGAAAAACAATATGAAAGTGTCAGGCTATAGCTTGTTGATGGGTGCATCTAACCATGGTCTCAGTTATCCCGTGGAGTGTTTTATGAAAAAGATATAAATCTGCCAAAAGTAAGAAAATATTATTTTGCATTTTAAGAATACAAGAAAATTTGTTGTGTTAGATTCAGGAAATTGAAAAGGCATTTTGAAATTCCCACAAGGAGGGGTTATTTTGATGATAAAATTCATCAGGTAGCATAGGAATGTTCCTTGGTGCACTGACTATCCATCCATACCTTCAGGTTCTCTTTTGATGGTCTCATATGCAAAATATCAATCTACCAAAAATAGGAAAGATAATATTTTGCTTAGTGAGAACAAAAGAAAATTGACCGTGTTACTAAACAACAGTTTGAGAGGTCAGTTGGAAATGCCCGCCAAGGGTTGTCTTTGTGCAAGTAAATTTATCAAATGTCATGGATCCATTATTTGTTAAGTTGTCCATCTACTCATGACTTAAGGTCTCCATAGAGTGTTCACATGTGTGAAATAGGAGTCTGACAAAATGGGAAGAAATATGTTTTGATGTTCAAAAGAGGTTGAGAAGCTATTTTGAAATGCTTGCCCAAAGTTTGTGTGCGTGCCAACAGATTTATATTGTGATATGGTATTGCTCATTGTTGAAATGGATATATAGCCATGATTGTAGGTTTCCTTATGGTGATCACATGAGGGAGAAATCAATCTGCCAAAGTAGAAGAAAAATTGTTTTTGCAAGTTAAAAACAATTTTGTCTAAGTGTTAAATTAAATAGTTTGGAAGCCTATTTTCAAATTATCTCTAGATAATGCGTGTGTATCAAAAAGTTCAAAAGGTGACACAGTTTTGATCCTTGTTCAGGTGGCTATCCAGCCATACTTTCAGTTTTCATTATGATGGTCATATCTACAAAAGATGGACCTGCAAAGTTAGTGAAAAATAATAAACAAAGTTTATTAAATAAGACGCTACAGGAATGTATTTAGAAAAATAAACAGAAATTTAATAAAAAGATTTAAGACAGATTTTTGAAGAGACACATCTTACTATTGGAGAGATGCAATGTTTAGAAGAATTTTTTATTGATTATTTCATTAAAACGATAAATAACAAACAAAGATTCAAAGAGGTGTCTAAGCATGATGACATGGCAAGGTGTAATTGGAACAAGACATGAAGGACAAAGATGACTAAGGACATGCATAATGACATTGAAAAGCAAGCATGGCAAGCATGGAACATATAGAGAGTCAAATGACCCATTCTGTGGTCATTTGAAGATGATTTGGACAAGACAAAGATGTTGGTGCAAAGATGACAAGGAGATGGTGACATGGAAATAGACAAGCAAACTTGATGACAAAGATGGCTGCAGGCATGATAAAATAGTGGACAAGGAAAATATTTTAGGCATCTCCAGAAGATCATGAGAGCATGATAAATGAGGACAATTGTGGGCATGATAGAAACTATTGTGGGCATAAGATATTTCCTATTGCGGGAATCTTCTCAGCTTCACATGCGGGCATCCCTTATGGCCACCTGTGAGCATCCTGATGTGAGTTGCGGGCATAAGGAAGGACTTGCTGCAGGAATTTGTGGGAGTTGTGGGCATCTTTGATGGCTCAAATGAGGAGTTGTGGGCATCTTTAAACCCTAGCTCCGAGCATCTAGATAGCCCTTGTGGGAATATGAATACATCACCTACTGGAACCTTGAAGATGGACAATGCAGGCATACTTATTGGAAGATCAAAGACCCCCATACGGGCACTTGAAGAAGGGTATGCGGGCAAAAGAGAAGGCCAAGTCTTGGCATAAAAAATAAAATTAAAATGATGATGATGTGGAAAATTAAATAAATTCTGGTTAATGATAACAAAAATAAATTGGTGATGAGGTCGGCCTCATAAGACATGGAAATAAAAAACTATTTACAACCAAAAAAGGATGCATGCTTACTGCCCTGCGTATAAACAACCAAGAGCCGTTGAAAGATGGCATTGGTTTAGCGGGTGTGATTTCTACTAGTAGTTTAAAGGATTAATTGTATTAGTTTTCCTTAGGTGCATTCATTATATATGAGATTATGCTAAATATTTTGTGGAATTCCTGTCCAAGTGACTCCTTTTCTTAATTTCTTGCTCTAATCTGTGTCCATAAAAAATTAGATCTCCTATCGTCATATAGCCTGCCCTTCTTTGCCATAAATCCAATAGTTTGAATATTTGCTTCTTGCATTTGAAGGCTTCCTCCAAAGGTAGTATGCTTGGCAAGTCAAAGTGATCCTGCCAAATCTATAGAAAGTACCTGAAATGGCAATATGTAAGTCAAAATAAGTTCATTTTATTTCCCGCGATGAGGTCCCAACTGTATGTTGGAATATATTATATTCCTTGGAAGGTAATAATGTCTTTGTATTATATCGAAAGTTGTCTACAATCTTATGTAAAAGAGTAATACATTTAACCCATAGTTATATGGTGTTGTATTTACTTGTGTAGAGTATTTGTCCATGGTATTGCATTAAGATATGTTATTTTGGAGAATTATATTATCCCACATGCAATATGTGAGAGTAATTCCTCCTCATCTCTTAGTATATAATAGGGACAAGTGAGTCTCTACATATCATGTATTCTTGATGTAGTAGTGGTACTATTGTGACACTGTTGTACATCATCTATATTCTTTGGGGTATTTGTGCTTTTCTCTCTTGTAAGATTAGAGAAGAAATTCTAGAGATAATAGAATACTACTTTCCCGTGGATGTAACCCATTAGGGTGAACCGCGTATATCAATGTTCTCTTGTCCTTTTCTTTTCATGTTCTGATCTTTGATGATATGTTGTTGGTTGCTTAGATATGTTAGTTTAGCTTTCCATCTTGCAACACTTCTTACAATTTCATAAGGAACGAGGGTTATTATTATAACCCTGTGTATTATGAATATGTATGTTCCAAACCACCACAAGCTAATCCTATGGATGAATTATAAATCTTGAGAGAAACATATAAAACTTTACCCCAACACTATTAAGCATATCTTAATGTGATAGGAGAGGAATCCAAGTCCTAACCTTTTGAAGACTTTGATGAGTGGGTGTTTGGATATAGGCCTAATAGTGCAGATGTGGACTCATTAAAAAAAATCAGCCTACTTGTGAAAAGAGCAAATATTTATCCTGCCTTATAAAAGAGGAAGCTATAAACACTTATAAGGACATCATGTAGAATAAATTTTGTTCTAAAGGAGATGTAAAGATCTTATATACACCATTAAAGGAATATGCGGAGATTCATGAAGTGGAGCATTAATCACCTTGAGGTGACTGTAGAGAAGAACATGGAGAGGAAGTTAAAGAAAAGCACACAATCCTTACTAATGGGGATTGTTCAAATCAAACAGAATCTATTGATGGATTCTTGAACTATGAAGGGGTACCGACTGATGGGTGCTCACAACTCTATGTTGGTGACATAAATATCATATTTGAAAATGTTTCTATAGCACAAAGTTATCATAATCATGACAATGAAGACCTTGTGACAGATAATGAAGAACCAAGATCAACTTCCCCATCACCACTTGAGCTTCAAGAAGTTGATCAAATCAAGAAGAAAGAAGAAGAGGAGGTTCATTCCCATGAACCATCCTTCATTGAAGAGTATTGGAATATGAGTGAAAGGAATATCCACGAGTCCCTTAGCATACTTCATGACACTCAAGCATTGGCATCAAATTCTTGTTGGAAAATTTCTTCATTGGAGGAGCCATCCTTTCTCGAAGAAATGGAGAATATTCAAAGATCAATGTGAAACATCAAAGGTAATTTCAAGTCTTTTATTTTTGATAGAAACAATGTGATTGAGCTTAGTGAATGGTTACATGAATCATACTTGAAGAATAATGATGATATTCATAAGCTCAAAATTCAAAATGAGCAACTTCTTGATAGGTTGCAATATACTTGTTCTTCCTCCTATGTTTCAGACTGTCATATGGTAGATTGCTTGGAGGATTCTCATGAAACAAGGGACCTTGTGAAACATGGGAAATTGCAGGTTCTTGATGTGTTTGAAGATGAGGTTGATGAGATCCAATCACTTGTTCTGGTGGAAGAGGAACTTGAGTTTCCTCTTGAAAATGGTTACACACTCTTTGAAGAAGTGCATGATTCCACTATCTTGGAACCAACATATGAGGAAAGTGTCACACTTTTGAGGGATATGCATAATACTATCCCTATGGAGCCTTCACAAGATGAACATGTTTCACTTTCTAATACTTTGGGTGAGTTGGTTATTTCTCCTACATGCTAAACTTCCACATTTTGCAGAATTCATCCTAATGAAGTATGGGTGAAATGTTTCTTTTTTATGGTGCCAAATGAAGAGTATGGACATACTATTTTCTCCTCTTGGTGATGACATGACTAGAGTTCCATATTCTTTACATTTTCAGCAGCATCCTTTGTTACATTATGATGATATACATATTCATGGGTGTATTGATGAGACTTCTTTGAGCCACTTGAAGTCTTCATGTTTTCTTTGCTCCTTATTTGGTTCATATTTTGGTGGAGGTTCTTCATTCACTTCTTGGATTAAATAACTCATGGATTATTATTATTTTGATGCAGATTACATTATTTTGGAGCAGCATTATAGGAAATTAGATCCTCACCTATGTCATTGGAGTAGATTTGATACAATACTTGATGCTTGTGTGTATGTGCCACATGATGATATACTTGGATTTACAAGCATTGTCATGATCCTTTGATGAGGTAACTTCTTGATGTACACTCGTATGATGTAGTTATGTACTTTAATGATCTATCTTTTGTACTCATGATGTTTGGAAGGGTGTGATACAAGCAATGGGATCCAGGTATTGCTTGGTTTCAATTTTTGGGGCAACAAGAAGTAGGGGATATTGAGTCATCACTTGAGAAGGTGATTGTAATCAAAGTAGAGTAGAAACAATCATGGTGGTTCCTCTTTGAAACTTTATTGGAATCTTGGAAATTCAAGTTTGGAAACTCAATACCAAATTCAAAGAATTATATAGAAGCAAAAAGGGTTGAAAGTTCATAAAAGGTTTTCAAAAGATGGAGGTAAAGATTATTTGTGCAAATCTTGTTCTGATGGATTTTATTAATCCTTTTGGTGCTAGTGGTGATGTTGCAGGATATATCAATATTCAAATATCTGCTTATCTTTACTTTTGGAAACACTCAATTTTAGTACATGAGTGCCACTACTCAAATTGCAGCTAAGGTTTGAAGCAAAGTTTTGGAAGGAAATAAGGTTATTAAAAATCCAGGTTTGAAATTGATTGAGGAAAAGAAATCTTGAGTGGGGAGGACTTTCATTTCTTGAATTAAATAATTTCCAAATAATACTACTTGAAAATAATGTTCCACCAAGCTATTGGTTCCCTAGGTTGATATGGAGACATAAATTTTGTAATAAGGGGCTATGGGACCCAAAAGAACTTTAGTTTACCATAATTACATTTAAATGGGTCACATAAATGATAAATTATAAGAAAATAGGGTGGAATGGGTACATGAAGACACTTGTAAGCTTGTGGAGCCTTTGGATGACTAGATTCCCCACACACTTGGCATGATCTTCATCCAAATTCGAACACATGGGTGATGTAATGTTATTGGAGGGTGATGTGGTGTCAAATATCATATAATGAGCCAAGGAGTTCAAATAGGTAAAGGAGAGTAACTCCCATGGAAGAGGAAGATACTAGAAGACAAGGTGTGCCACTTGGAAGGATATTCCATGCACTCTATGAAACCAAATGATGAAATATTCTATGACAAGTATGAGAAATTCAGGCCTGATTGCAGAAATATGACAAATATGACATGACAGGGCAAAAAATAGCCACTAAGAGGTCGAATTTGGGAGTTAGAGACAACCATTCGAATTGGGGAAAGAATTGGAGCATGAAGAGGAAGACAAGTGCCATGAGAGTTACCAAACTACTAAGCTGTGTTGGAGGAATCCCATGGAGGGAAATACGACCTTAGTAGGCCTCATGAAGTTAATAAAAGGATGTCATGAAGAATTAGAATATATTTTGATAATTTTTTAATTGACCTTTGGAATTTTGGAGAGATTTTGTTGTGACTAGAATCAACCTCTGCTAGGAGATGTGACCTCCTAGGGTGAGCTTGATGAACCTCTTTATTCAGCTAATTTGTGGAGGGAAGTGTTAGAAATAGGAAACCATAGTTTCCAACTTTCATTAGTTACGACTACAAAAAGACTTCTTTCAGGATGGATTTGATACCATCTTAGAATTTTAATGGTTATATTGGATATTTAAACAATTAGAATTATTTCATCATAACCATGAGTAATAGGATCACTAAAGAAAGACAAGTACAAAAACACAAAAGAACACAAATATTTTCCTCTGGGAAATCACAAGGGAGAAAACCCAACAACTTCTTTAGTATAAATTCTATCACCAAGTGCAATGCTGAACCAAGATAAGATAAAATCCAAATACAAAAGTAGCTACTTATTCTCTCCAATGAAATTTTTATTCTCTCTCATTCACACTTGCTTGAGTGAGTTGTGTGTCCAAATGAGAGGTGCAGCCTCTATATTTATACACATCATGTGTGTGACCTTTTTCCCTAACTGGGACAACTTGTTACTCTTATAGGGATGACTTGTTTAGAGAGACTCAAAATAACATTTATATAATATTTATTTTGGGTAGTATTAACTCGACTTACAAAATAAGGTTTAGATTGATTCTTACAATACTTTTACATGACCAAGTACATCAATAACATCTATGGAAGGAGGCAACAACAAAAATATATTCACAAGATACAATATTCAACATAATAAACCATCAGAAACAAATCCCACCATGGTGATGTTCTCCAAGAGGCAATGACCATAAACAAACAATGTTTCAAAATAAACTCCATCAAATACTCCTACCTCTAAAATGTCAATTGACTAACCATCACTGATACATATGCATCCATATAAAAAGACATGGATTGGTAGCCATCATACTCATACAATAATCTACATAGCATGCCATTTGACTAGATCAAATATCTCATGTTATATGAGTGGTAACAAACCTTATAAGGTGCAAGGACCTCGATACAAAAAACATCATAAGTTGAAAATAAATGTAGAGGAAGGGTAGGAGAATAAACCTCCCTATCCTCATCGATCATTGTGAAGGGATCAATGAAAATATTAATGATGTCTAGAGAGAGAGATAAGGAGGCTTGGTTGTACAATAATGGAAGGATAATATATAATAAAAAATGGTTTATGAGAAGATAGAATACTTGAGAAACCAAGAGGGATATTACAATAGGTAGTAACAAAAAAATTAGTTTTTTGCATATTTCATTAATAATATACGATAATATAAATTTATTAAGTCCAAAAATGACCAAGAAATAGGCCAATGGGACTAGAGATTGCAATTAGTGATCACTAAACAATAGTGGTAATGTCTAGAACAATCTTAGAGGTAAATTGTTATAAAAATACAAAACATACATGAAAATATAAGAAAGATAAGCACAATAGCTAGGAAAATACTACAAGACAGAAGGACTTAGCTCCACATTAGCATCATATATGGAAATTAAAATAGAAGATGGAGGTGAATAGGACTATGTATCCTCATCAATGACTATGAAGGGATGGATTTATATCCTAATTATGTTTTTCAAAGAATACCCATGGATAAGAAGCATTGATTGTACAACTATGGGAATCACAAAGCAATAAGAGAAGAGAGAAGAACAAGAAAATTTGTATTTCTTAATATCTAAGGCTAAAGGAAAGAAAATATTAATGGAGGTTTCATTGCTTGAGATGACATGGGAAGCCATATATTGTAATGAGTAGCTACAAATATAAGGTCTCATGAAGGTCACTATAGCCATGCAAGAGGAGGTTTTATGTCCCATACATCTATCACCATCCAAATCATGGGTATTAGAGTAATCTTTGAACTTAACATATCCACCAATATAGAATTGTAGAAATAGTAGCTTCAATGCTATGAGAAAATATGTTAAGAAGTAGCACTGGAAATAGATATTTCTACTAATATAATTATCACAAGTATACACAGGAAAAATAAAGAGAATAATAGAGATTGAATCACATGAATGAAGACATGAATATTGGAGTGTATCCTTCAATGGAATAATGATGAACAATAGTGTACATAAATAGTACACTCGTCATAGGTAAAATCGAGTTGCATTGGAGACAAATCATCAAGATTAGAAATATAGACTTACTAAATATGATAAACCCCCATACATGGCTAAAGAACTTCCCAAATCAGTCAAGGAACTCACAAATTAGCAAAATCATGAGTGATTTTTCAAGAGTGATGGAAAAACATGATTATCCTGGAAAATGGAGAGAAAATCATGGAGGATGGGTTGGCAACAAAAGATAGCAGTTTCCTAGTTGACTAGATTTACCTTATCCCCAAAAAGATGGATAAAAGAAGAATAAGGCAGAATCTACAGGAAAGTGTAATTACTAATTCTGGAAGTCAATAAAGTAGACATGATTAACCCAAAATCAGGATTAAATCATTCTTGGGGCAAATATGGAAAGTGTTGACTATGTAGTGCAAGTGGATGCCAACTATCCAAGCTAGTGGGTAGGAAATCAATCAAAATTGAATAAATATTTTATCCTAAGTTATGAAGTGGGTTTATTAATTCCCACACCCCCATTTAAGTCTGAATTTATGATGATATATAGGTGTATATTGGTGCATATAGGTCCCAACAACAAGGCTATGGTCACCCTTTACAATTATTCATGTCCATAAAAGTGAGGAAAGAGGCAAAACCACATGGGGAAAATCCTCCCTCAAGAAAGGACAAGGGACAAAATTAGAAATAACATGTATTCAACATATATTTATCTTCACTTGAATGATATGAATGAACTACTTCTAGTGAAATACTTGATGAAGAGGTTTATAGACTCCATTAGAGTGTAGAATCTGCAAGAAACAAGTGGAGAGACACCTGGTATCTCATAGACTGATGAAGTAGGATAATTGTCTGAATGATTCTTAATTATAACAAAATATGATATACAAACAAAATATTAAATGGAAAATAAATATTTGCACACTCCTTCCCGAGGATTACACAAATTAAGACAATTTGTTACACATTAAATTCCTTGAATAGCTGCAAAATTGTGATGTGAATCACATGTTATTCTTCCAATCTGATGTAGAACCTTCCCAGATCTGATATGAGGCTGAAAAAATCTGATATATGAGAAAAAATAGCATATTTAACAACAAAGACAAAGCCGTCAATGACTCCATGAGGATATAGGGCTAGACTAGGAAAATTATGAGCAATTGGGGAAAATTGATGAGTGTAAAAATATGAATTATAAATGGACTTGAGATATGAATCATAAGTGTTTAGAACATATCCAAACATGTGTAATATCATTCCAATCATGACTAAGGTCATGGTTAACCAACCAATGAAACATAGTAAAGATATCAAACCATGTAATATAAGTAACACTGCATAAGAGACCAATGAGGAATCAACTAGTGAAGTTGGGATTTGTATAGTATTAGGAGTGTTCAGAGGTATGGTAGCTGTTATGGATGATGGTATTAATTATTTCATGAAATTTATACCATCCCACAAAATTATTCTAAATAAGAATTATGGAGTGAGGAAGATATTCTTAAACACAAGTCAGGATCCAGTGAAAAAACACAATTATTGAGAGATGAATCTAGGAGCATGATAGGTGGATTATCAAAGAAAGGATATGATATTTCTTTTTATGATATATCAAAAAAAAAAATTTCATATATATGAGAAAAATATCTTACTCTGGCACTCAAGGCATAGTTTATATCACCTTGGAACTGTGCACTATGACAGTGTTCCGAAGAATCAACAAGCTTCTCCAGCTCATCTGGAACTTCAATGTTGTGATTCTCAAGAAGATGAGACCTGATGTACATATTATTATTGAAAAATTTATTCTCTGGATGAAATACCTTGCTGCAATAATAACACTTGGATGTGATCCTTTTCTCCTTGACCTTCTTCATTGAATCTTCATCAGTAGGCTTTGAACTTTCATCTTCAATTTCTGACTTTGGCTTCTTCTCTTTCACAATTTGTTTTTCTTTGGATTTGGTATTCTTTCTTCCTTGAACCATGAGATCATGATACTTACCATTGTAAGATTCAATATCACCCATTTTTATCAATTTTTCTTTCTCCTTTGTTAGTGAATCAAAGAAAGTACACAAATAAGGCATTTTCCAATTAGAAACAACAAGCCTAGTAACATGAAAAGTAGACACAAAAACTGAGTATTCAGGATCCAATTTAGAAATAATGAAAAGTATTAATTGATCATATTTATTCTAAATCCCACAATGTTTGAGAATTACAACAATTGACTTGAATTTGGTGAAGGAACCCTCAATAGAATCAAAACTGCTTGGACTCATTGAGAATAACTCAATATCCAACTGATGTGCTCTTAACTCATCTTGAAATCCAAATAGAGACTCAAGTTTGGTCCATACTTGGTTTGGAGTGGTCAAACCATCTATATGAAAGAGTATATCAAGATAAATAGAGAGGAAAATCAATCCATAGGCTTCATCCAACCTATTATGCCACTTAGCTTCCTCAATAACAACATTGGGCTCATTCTCCAAAGCTAGAGTAACTTTGTATAGTCATTTACTGCACAATAAGATTCTAATTTTGGATTTCCCTTCGTGATAGTTGAAGGGATTCAGGATCATAGCTGAAGAAGAATCCATACTGCTAAGTTGATACGCTCAAGAAGAAACTATCTGCAACCTGCAAAAAATAAAAACAGGAGAAAAATCTTGTAAGCTTAAACAAGATCTTCTTCAGAGAAGGATAGGAGATTGTATGCGCTCCTCAACTCTATAAAACTTGAGAAATATCACCTTTTGATACCATGTATAAATAGAAGCTCCAATTCTATGAGAAAACATGCCAAGAAGCTGCACTGGAAATAGGTATTGCTACTAAGATAATTCTCACAAGTATACACAGGAAAAATACAAACCGAATCACATCAATGAAGAGAATAATATTGGAGTGCATCCTTCCATTGAATAATGATGAATAACAGTGTACATAAATAGTAAATCCCTCATAGGTGAAATCAAGTTGTATTGGAGACAACTCATCAATATCATAAACATAGACTTACTAAATATGATAAACTCCTATAGGTGGCTAAAGCACTTCCCAAATCAGTCAAGGACCTCACGAATTAGCAAAAGCATGAGTGATTTGTCAATAGTGATGGAAAAAAATGTTAATATTGGAAAATGGAGAGAAAATCATGGAGGATGGGTTGTCAACAAAAGAGAGTAGTTTCCTAGTTTACTAGCTTTACCTTATCCACATAAAATATGGATAAAAGCAGAATAAGGCAGAATCTGCAGGAAAGCATAGCTACTAATTCGGGAAGTCAAAAAAGTAGACAATATCAACCTAGAATCATTATTAAATTTTTCCTGAGGTATATATGGAAAGTGTTGACTATGTAGTGCAAGTGGATACCAACTATCTAAGCTAGTGGGTAGGAAATTAATAAAAAAATATTAAATTTTTTATCATAAGTTATGAAGTGGGTTTGTTATATTCCCACACAAATTGTTGAAATAAAGAAGTAACAAACCTAATGGAACCAACCCTAGAGTTGAAACATGGATTCTCTAGCTAGTGGATCACTAGCTATCAAACATATAATATTAGGAATACCATACGTAGGTAATGAAAGAAGGTCCCATGGAAACCACGCCAGTCTAGGGACAAGTAGTGAAACCTTTCCTAGATCTTATAACATATGCGACCTATGAATATATTGTTATTTACACTCTCCTAGTGATGTCATAGTTGGTATATACTCTAAGAATTTGGAATGTGGTGGTTTATCTTTCTCAATTTGAGCGTTAGTTCCTAAAGGTGGACAAGGTTGAAAATAGACCACTCCCAGGCATGATAGGGATCAACGTTTAAAGATATTAGAGCTATATAATAATGGAAACTAGAATTTGATTCATATTGTGAATGCTTTTAGGTATTTTAATAGGTTATGAACAAATTTGCAAATATAAAAGGTGAATGAAAGAGGAATTTTATGAAATCAGACATTACAAATAGGAAAATGGAGAAGTGAGGAATGATGAAAACAAATGCTTAAGTCTAGTAAGCATCGACTAACAAATTTCCTAAAGAAAGATAAATTTCGAACGTACTGAGTTGTAAGGTATAGAATTCTGTAATTCTTACACATTAAAAGTTGTAACACGAAGAGTTTATGATTTTTTGAAGAACAAGTCATTCATATGTACAACACATACAAAAAAATTCCATATATATTGCAATCGCATGAATTCTTCAGATATTATGATAGAAACAAATAAATTTGAACTTCTGATGCAAATTTTAACATTTAATACTAAATAGAGTATCAATGATGCTCAATATAGATCAATCACAACAAAATTTGAACCCAAAATTCAACGAACAAATCTGACTCAATCCGACGAAATTGACTGTCTCGTTGGATTTCACCTTCAAAATTACAAACTTTGATCAAAGTTTTTTTAGTCGATACATGGAATTGTCAGATATCCGATGAACGTTGGTTATCCAATGGCTGACGTTGATCATTCGATGAATTTCGTTGGTTATCCGACATATACATGGTTACTGTAACAAGGGTAATATCGTCGGATATTTGACGAAGGTTAAATTTTTAAAACTATAAATTATGGTAACATTCCGACATGTTTTCTATATAAGCAACGGTATGCGGAAATTATATTCTTCGAATGGATTGGTTTCTGTAAAATAATACACAACTATTTAAATTGTTTTTGTGATTAAAAATAGTGAAGAGTGGAGATTGATTTTTTAAGATCGATAATCTTCATTCAATATATTTATGAGAAAACATCAAATAACAATATTCTTGATCCATATGAACAAAATCGACAATTGCTTGCTTGATTGTGGGATGGACTGAAAAGAAAGAGTGATGGGAAATGTTATTGTCCATGTAGTCAATGCATGGGATTTAAAAGGAGAAGAATAAATATCACAACAAACATAAAACATTATAGGGAACATGGACATGCTAAGGGGGGACATGAATATCATCCATTTGTAATTTTTGCATTATATATGTTTTTATATTGATTGATATTGTAAATGTATATATTGCTTTAATATTTATTATATTAACTAATATATATTAATGGTTTCATGTAATTATAAATGAAATAAATCCTACGGCATATCATCTGGAGGACGTGCTTTCAGAACAAGTACCAGATGAACATGGAGCTATGAATAATGGAGAACAAGTTAATGATCATATTGAAGAAGATGATCATATTGATAACATAGTTGAAGATGATGGTACAAATACATTGATCCATGATACCTTTAATGTTAGAATGGATGACGATGATGATGACCATGAAAATGATGAATTTGATGGTGTTCATGTTTTACCTCTTCTTAAGAAGGCATACAAACCCCTTTATGAGGGCTCCAAAAGAAATATTCTCTCTACTATATTGTTGATAATGAACTTGAAGGTTATGAATGGTATTTCAAACATATCAGTCACACATATGTTAAGGTATGTAATATATTCCATCACATATATATGATTGCACTAAAGGTTATCATTGTTCATCTAATAAAATTATTGTTAATTCATAAGTCAAATTAATATGGATGAAATGTGTTTCATTAATATTGTTTATATATTTGTATATTAACTAGATTTTTATTTAAATTTGTTGTAGATTGATAGCTAAATTTTTCTTACCATTGTCAAATATTTTACCTCACACATTTCGATATTTATCTACCATCATGAAAGAAACTGGAATGCATTATGAAGCAATTCATGCATGCCCTGATGACCATGTTATATATTATAATCAACATCAATTTGAAACTGTATGTATTGAATGTCATATCAGTAGATATTGAATATATCAAGTAACAAAAAAGGTGACTCACAATGTTCTTCGTTATATTCCCATTATTCCACATTTGCAACGATTGTTCAGGTGCAAAAACATAGCGCAATTTATGGATTACCATGCATGGAACAGAACTCAGGATGACATTGTTTGAATTCCTGCAGATGGTTCTGCATTTAGGGATGTGGAGGAAAAATTACCCCACTTTAAAGAAGAACCTCGTAATCTTAGGATTTCTTTGGAAATAGATGGTGTCAATCCATTTGCAGAGATGAGATCTGTTTACTTAGTGTGGACTATTTTTGTTATAAAAAATAGCATTCCTCCATGGTTGTCAATAAAGAGGGAGCACATAATGTTGTCGATGATTATTCTAGTATGTATACAATTTTTTTTTAATGTAGTGACATTTCATTTGTCATATTTTGTTGCATAATGTCATATACATATTTTTTATTTTTCTCTTCTGCATGGTTTATATATCTAAATGGTTATAATAGTTATATATTTTTATGTTCAAATCAATCAGGTAAGTACCAAGTTAAAGATATGAAGGTATATATTGAACCTCTTATTGACGAGCTACTAAAGTTATGGAATGGCATCACTATGTATGACATATCTAGACCAATATGACAAAGGAAATTTAAATTCCATGTAATTCTTGTATGGACAATACATGATGCCCCAGGGTTAACCCTTTCTTGTGGTTTGTAATTATCAGTTCCACTTTAATTGCATTTATTTTTATGAACTAGTTAATATATTATGCACACATGTTTGTTTAAATAATCCATTCATTTTATATATAATTATAATTGGCATAGATAATCCATCTCTTTATGTAGGTATTCAGACAAAGGGGAAATTTGCATGTCCAGTTTGTGGTCCTAAGATCAAATATCGTCATTCCAAAAGTTTAGGAAATGAGGTGTTTGATGAGTATAGGCACTTCCTCTCTAAGAATAATAGGTATCGAACTACCGAAATACATTTGTTCAATGGGAAATAAGAGACTGCATTAAAACCGTAGAGAATGACATCTCACCTATGGAAGTTGTAATATAATAGAAATTGTCAAGGTAGACATGAATCGTCGTATATGAAATGTTATGAAATTTTGTTTATTGTGTGTTGTTTACTGTAGTTGACATTGATTTATGTAATTAATTTTTAAACTATGATTCATGATGGTCATTGTGATCATGAAATAATTAATGGGCTTCATGAGGAATGAAAAGTTATCCTAAACAATTCAATAGGTTTCCCTACTATGAGCACCTACGAATTGCTCATCTGTTTGATACAATGCATATTGGAAAGAATGTGGTTGAAACATTATGGTGAATATTCGATGGAAGGAGTGAGAAAGAAAACATTTTCAAAATTTGCAATGACATTCAAGAATACAACCATGCAATGAAAGACATCATTCAATTTCATAGAAATGGAGGCCAAATTAATATAAACTCACTTCCATGGATGTTGTAAAAGAAGTCATGCGAAAAATTAAATTTCCCACCGGATTTTGTGCGAACATGAAGAATATCATAACAAAGAAAGGTGATTTTGTGGGGTGAAAACACATGATTGGAATATCTTCATGAAGGTAATTATTATGGTATGCATATAATTATTTCTATATTAACGATACTATAGTGCATATTGCTGGTAATTTTTTGTCTACGTTTTGTAAAAAAATGAAACGATTTGTATATTGTTACAGTATGTTCTACCTCTCCCTCTCTCCCTGACAACTTCGACAATAATGTCAAACAAGTTATATATAATATTGGGAAATACATGAGGTAAGTAGCAATTTTCCGCATGCGCTTAGTGTTTGTTTAATTCATTTTAGAAATTATATTTTCTTTTTGCGCACTAATTCATTTTATGTAATATATAATGTTTTTTTTTGTTAAATCTTGTGATTGGTTTGCATCACTTGTAGATGGTTGTGATCTAAAGAAATCCATAAAGAAGATTTAAAGTATTGGAGGAGATAAATGCCTCCTCTCATGTGTGAAATGGAGAAGCATCTACCTTCAACATTTTTCAATGCATAAGAACACTACCTCATACACCAACTTGAGGAGATTGAATTGTGTGGACCTGTACACTTAAGGTCCATGTGGATGGTTGAGAGACACCTTAAATTTTTGAAGAGTTTTGTTAGACAACGAGTACATCATGAGGATTCTATGACGGAGGGATATATGGTATACCAAAACATGATGTATATTACTGAATATCTTCCTAAATTAGCCTCAATGCTCAATTTAGCTCGCATTTGTGATCCACACTCCAATAACAATTTCGAAGGGGAGTGCCCGAAGGGGAAAGGTAGATCAAGGAAGGTGAAAGGTAATTATTAGTTAGTGGAGATTAATTAATATAATACATTTGGCTATTGATTTTTATGTATATATCATACATATTCTATTTTTAATATTCAATATTCATCGATTAAAAGTGTATACTTTGTTAAGTGAATATACATTTGTATTGAATTTTATTTTTATTTTTATCAAATAGTTGGTCAAGAGTGGGATGCACTTCATTTATACATCGCAAACAATATTGACTAGATGAAGGTATGGATTGAATGATGTGAAGAATTTGGTCATGGAATATCATGGGAAGGTGTGACTTCATTGGTTAAAACAACGCATCGCAATGGAGATACCAATATTGCACAAAGAGAAATTGATTTAGTATTTGAGATGACCAATGTTTCCTCTAGAAGTGACAGGCATCCATAACTCTCAAAAACTCGATACTATGGGTCTTTGGAAGATACTCTTCAATGTGACTTTAACTCTTTCAAGGTAGTTATGTTCATTGTCAAATGGTACAGGTTACGATTGAATCAACGCGATCCCAATAAAACTATTATTGAACATGAAAATGGATTTACCATGGTTAATACATTGTTGTTTGAGCCAGGAATGGAGCCCTATGTTCTTCCAAGACAATGTGAACAAGTATTTTACTTTGAGGTTCCAGGTAGATGGGGTTGATCATTTGTTGTGAGAAATGATCCAAAAGGAAGGCCAATAAAATATACCGTAGAGGAAGGTAATGAAGAGGGTCTTGAAGAAGAATATGATGTTGAAGATGATCAACATGATTTAGATGATCATGTTCCAGAAGAATATGTCAAATAATTAATTGAATTAGATGATGTAGTAGACAATGTCCATGAAGATGATATTGACGATGACATGATGATCGTAACTAACATCAATGACGATGATGATATGGACAATCATTACAATGTTGACTCTAGATTGGATGAATAAGATGACGACTTGGATGAATAAGATGATGAAGTCCATTGAACTCTATGAGGTATGCCTTAATATATCTACTCTATATACTTTGATTTAGTATTGCGATAGAATTATTGAATTTTATTGGTACTTAAAAATTAACTATTTCTTAGTGTTTTTGCCATTTTCCTTGTATGTTGGCATATGTTATAATTAGATACATTGCTTCTTAAGTATGACAATTTTTTTTTTTAAGATTTTGTCTGGTTATAGGGAATTGAGAGTGATGTGGGGGGGGGGGGGGGGGGNAATCTCAGTAAGGAAATGCACAATTATCATGCTAACCCAAATGGCGTGCTTGATCATGTACTGCACAAGGCCAACATTGAAATTTTTTAAATTCTTGCTTGCTTGGAGTGAAATGTGGCATGGTTAGACTAGATGCACCCATTGACGCCGTGGGAGGGTTTCCAAGCTCAAACATGACTGACACTAACAATTCGAGCATCAAAAACCACACCTATAGATTAAATAATGTGCTACACGGGGCCAACGTTGACTTTTTTTAATTCTTGCTTACTTGGACTGAAATTTGGTATGGTTAGACTAGACGCATGCACTGACACCATGGGAGGGTTTGTAGACTCAAACATGTATGACACTAATAATTTGAGCATAAAAAACCACACCTATATATTAATTAATGTGCTGCATAGGGAAACACATATGAGATATATAGTAAATTAAGTTTAGAATGTTAAGTGTTTTATTGGTAGATAGTTGGTTTTGTGATAATCTTAGAGGTTTAAATTAACCTTCAATATTAAGACATTTTTGGATTAACCTAGAGGATTCCAATAATATAAAGTTTTTCCATGTAAAATCATTATGGATGCATTTTGCGAGTTTTCAAATAAATATGAAGATTGACTTTATAGTGGTGCACCCTTTTTGTGTAACTCAATGATCGAATAACAAAGTTTTTGTGATAAATAGTTTTAAAAACATGAAAATATTGATAATGACTTATACATAGAGAACTTTTATGAACCATTTATGGTAGCTAGTTTTTCCAGTATTGAGATATAATTGCACCACTCCCTATCTCCACTACTAGTAACCACTCCACTAATGGCTCCTCTCCCCTAGTATGATTGACATATTGTAAAATATGTAAATTCACTTACCAACCCAAACGTAGTGGTAAGTATGCCATGTAGATTGTTTCTTTTTAATATGTATGGATTATTTGAATTTATGTTTTGATATGTTTCTATTATGTACTTATGATAATTGATATGGCATGGTTTTTATGTTATAAAAATTAAATAATTTTATTAAACAAGGTGTTTTTATATGTTATTTGGTTGCTGAATTTAAATTTGTGATTTTAAATCAGATTATTATTATAATTGATTACAAAAAGTACACAAAGTGAACAAAAAAATGGTTCAGGTATTAAATAAGAATGTGAGTGATCCCTAATGGAAGGTTCATGGATATATAATTCGGTACCATATATTTTGATGTGAGATGTTATAAAGTGTAAATATAAATCTAAAATAACCTTGTGCATAAATAATGACTCCTATTTTTCGTTAACAAGCCTATGCTAACATAACTAAATAACATAATCACACATACATAGATAACACAAAAATACCTTGGATAAACTCAATTTGGGAAAAATTCACTTCAAAAGGGAATTTTTTTTTAAATAATGATTCTTTCACAATTACAAAGCTCTTTGGATATCATACACACAAAATACAAGGTATGGTGAAAATGTTAAACTCATTGTTAAGACCTATTGGTGGGTTTTATGTAAAGACACTTTTAGGAATGGGTCATTTTCCTCCTTGTGTGCTTCAAAACCAACCTTATTAAATGTTGGGATCTTGGTGGCTGAAACTCAATGGTTTACTCCTTTGGACATTCTATTTTGCATAGTCTGGTTATCTCCCTTCCGCGCTTAATTGGCGAAGCTATAGCAAGGAGTTGGTATTTATCTCCCTTCCACGCTTGATGGCTGAAGGTATAGAAAGGAGCCGGTGAAGGAGAAGACATAGGAGAGGACACAGAGGGTTTGCAAAGTCAGATTATGCTGAGGATAGGATAGGATACACAGGATATGATAGGACACAAAGGGGTTGTGAGGCACATAGGATGTAGAGGGAAAGGTAAAGGTGGATGAAAAAGTCACCTAGATGACAATAAGGGTTGTAGAGGTCACATAGGACACAAAGGAGTCATATTTGTCATCTAGAGGACACAATTCCCCCAAAATCAGTAAGTACTTCTAGTAATTTGATTGCACAACCTTGCACCTAAATTTTTTTTTTGCAACCCAATAACAAATTGCTTCTCTCTTTAGAAGATGTTAAATGGGTACCCAACCATATATTGAAATGAGATAAAAAAATCATTCCATCCTCCATACAAACTTACGAGGGTCTCTTTCCAAAAGTAGAAAAATAAATGAAGCCTTGCCTATGAGATGAGTGGAAAATTTGTTGTTTTTACATTCTATTAATTTGGAGACAAAACCAATGATCTTGGTGGTATTTCAAACTTACGGTATTGACACTAGGGGATGAATTCACTATTTTTTTTGTTTTTTCATAAGTATAAGCTGTTGCATAGGTCCTATATATTTAATATTACAATGATAAGGGATTGATGGTGTCCTTAATGTTGTATAATGGTCCACAACGCTAGATGGTATAGGAAATACCACTCTATATTAATGCTACTCTTTATCATATATTGGTCAATAAGGATTTTTTTTTGGATTCAACACACTTGAGTTACTCTAGGTATATCAACCATTGTGCGTTATGTATTCACTCAATTCCTTCAATACATGATTCCTTGGAAATAATATATTTTGGCTACATTCCCTCAACACATGTCAATTTTCCTCCTCTTTAAGCCTCCACTTGAAAAGGAATATTAGGCCATAAAAATGGCAACGATTGTATAGAGATTCCAATTCTAGAGAATATAAATTTCCAACATACAGTCCTCTAACTTGGATTTATTGAATAAGTTATTAAAAGTTTTGAACACTTCAAGGTTTAATTTATTAATATACCAAGACATCTTGATGTTAATCTTGAGTATTGACAAGTAGTGAACTTTTGACGGTAAGAGAAACCGTTGGAACAACAACATAATATGTTCATTGAATATGGAAATAGTTAACATTGGAGGCGTAGTTCGACACCATTCAAAGATACACCAATAACTAAGAGGTGCGAAGGAAGCTGCTAAACTATTTTTTACATTACAACCTTTACTAAAGAGACATTATGAATTATCAAACACAATGTTAGATTATGAGAATATGATGCAGGAGCATCGTGGCCTACCACCAATGTGATGAGTTGGTCACATGTTGTGGTATATTTTGGGTTTTTTGCTGATTCATAGTTTGTTAGCACCGATAGACATAATGGTGGATCGTGACTCCCTGCGTGGAGATCACGCCACCATTTGTTTGTTGAGATAGGGATATTTCCATTACGCTCTGTTTTTCTATTTGTTTTCAGTTGCAGGACCACTCGGGTTGTAGGAGGTTACAATTTAGGTTAAATAGGCATCTTAGGCAAGGGATAAGGGTTCTTCTCTTCAGTATTAGGATTTCAAATTTGCAGAGAGACTAATAGACCTGCGTCTGGTTCCACTTGTAAATGTTTTGGGAAAACCGAAGAAGAGATCCGAACTGTATTTTTACGTGTTTGCTTAATAGAAGGACTAGATATGTGTTTGCCATGTTATTAGCCTAGATGCATTTACTGATTTGAGTTGTGTATCGTGAAGAGCCCACTTCGTCAGTTTTCGAAACATCTATGCATTTCTGTAAAATCATTGATTCACGCATGAAATTGTTACTTGAATGACTGTAATAGTTCGTAAATGCATGCATAGAGGTGTTAGGCTAATGAACCTTGGATTTTGTAGGCTAGATTGATCGACTCCATGATCAATCAACGTAACGTGCGTATTTTATTCCTTAACTAGTTTATTGTAGAGAATGAACGGTGGAGATTGAGTCCATAGACACAGATCTGACGGTCCAAGAGAGATCCAAAATGGAAGTTGCTAGGGTGATAACAGATCCACAAAGATATGTGAGATCCGCATCAAGAAGGAGATCAACGGCCGTGGTGAAGGCTGCATCGATTGGACAGTTGAAAAATATTGTGGGAGGAAGATTGCAAAAAGGAAGTTGTGGGGGAGAAACTTTGGAAAGTTGGTTGGCATCCTGCATCCTGCAACTCGGATGAGGAAACTCTGTTGCAGAAATAGATTTGCAGAAAACCTGGTTGCGGAAATCGACGTGTGGGGAGGCAATTTTAGCACAGAATTTGGCCGAGGGATAAATTTGGCAGTCCGGCTAAGTGTAGGAGCCACTAGATCCTGGAGGTGTTGGTTGGATTGGCTGTGGTTAGTCTAACCCTGCACCATTTTTTATATCAAAGCGGGATAGTAATAGTCGTTATTTCTAAATATTATGTATTGTTAGTCATTGAGATTGGAATTTTGTTTTCTTGAATAAAAATCAAGATTGAGCTTACTCCTGTACTACTAACAGATTTAGAAAAAAAAAATATTACTGACAGTAAGATTGTGTCCATAAGTGAGATGTTGTGCCATGAGATGTAGGTCAGAGTTGGAAGAGGTCGAGGCAGGCGAGGAAGACGTGTTGACAATGCAGACTTGAGAGAGGAGATAAGAACTATGAGAGAAGGCTTGAATTCTTAGAGGCTCGCAGACATCATGAGCACACTGGAGACACAAGTGATGAAGAGGTACCTGAAGGGGAGGAGGAGACAACTACTGAATCTCCTGAGGTAAAAATACTGAAATCAATCTTTGGTGCGAGTTCTAACTCAAGTACAAATGTTCCATTCTATAGTGGAAGTTTGAGTCCAAAAGAACTGATTGACTAGATCAATGATATGAACAAGTACTTTGATTTTTCTGAAGGGAAGGAGGACAAGAAAGTCATATTTGCTATCACAAGGTTAAGAGGGCATGCATCCTTGTGGTGGGATGGTGTGCAAGAGGAGAGAATCTTGAAGAACAAATCAAGGATCAATAGTTGGAGCAGAATGACAACTAAGTTGAGAGGTAGATTAATTCCTCAAGATTATAAGTTGGTTTTGTTTAGGCAACTACAAAATCTTAAACAAAAATCAATGACAGTTAGGGAGTTTACTGAGGAATTTTATAAGGCGAATATTAGATTAGGTCATATAGAGGATACACTTGAGAAAGTTGCTAGGTATGTAAACAGTCTAAGGTTTGATACACAGGATGAACTAAGTTTTTTGTCATTAATATCTGTTGAAGAAGCATATCAAGTTGCTTTGAAGGCCGAGGAGAAGATGATGAGGAAGCAAAGTCAGAAAGCAAAGGTAAGAGGCTCTAGAGGAAGGGAACAATAGTAGAAGGGTGAAGCTAGAAGTTCATACCAGTAAGCACATCCTGATAGAAACAATGAGAATAGAGCTGGAAGGAATGCTTCAAGAGGAAGAGGCAGAGGTGGACCCGTGAGGTGTTACACATGTGGACAACTAGGTCACATGTCATGAGACTATCCAGAAAATGTTTCCAGACAGAGAGGAGCACAAGTGGTGCAAGTTGAACCTAAAGCTCCAAAGGAATTAGAGGTGACAGAGAATTACCCTAAACAAGGTGAAGCCTTGTTGATGAGGAAAGTAATCGATGAGTCAGTCCAAAGGAGGATCCTGTTTCAGACAATTTGTAAGGTTGAAGGTAAGTGTTGTAAATTAATTATTGATAGTGATAGTACTGATAATTTGGTGTCTACAGAGATGGTGGAAAAACTAAAGTTAAGGAAGAAAATACATCCAGAACCCTACAGGGTTGCATGGCTACAGAAAGGTCATCAGGTTCTTGTGAGAGAACAATGCCAGGTAAATTTTAATATTGGAAGATATCAGGATGAGGTAAGATGTGACATTACTGAGATGGATGCTTGTCATATTTTATTAGGTATACCTTGGCATTTTGATAGGGAAGCAGTGCATGAGGGTAAGAGGAATGTTTATTCCTTTGAAATGAATGGGAAGAAGCATAGTCTTCATCCACTCAAGGGTAAGCAAGAGGAGGCCAATAATTAGTTGTTGATGATGACGGATAAGAAAATGGTGACTGATTGGAAAGCTGAGGCAAATGACAATGAGGTTGAATTGACTAACATGGTGTGTAGTAGCTGGTTGAAGGACAAAACCGATCAACAAGAAATGTCCAATGCAAGTATGGCATTGATGGAGGAAGCACAATATGAAGTTATAAAAAATAATAATGGGAAGTGTATGGTTATTGAAGTTACCATGGATAGTGATGTGATAGTAACAAGCAGAAGGGAAGAAGGCCAAAGAATTCAAGTAGAGAATCCTTGGATATCAGGCATCATTATGCTAACGAGTTTTATGTTTACTGTTTCAACAAGGATGCTGAATTATATATATACAGATGAAGGTGAACTTGTTGAAAATTTGTTTACAGGTCATAGGAAAGAGGATTCTGATTATTTAATGAAGTATGAACATATGCTAGAACCAAATGACCAATTACCAACACAATGATGGAAAACATGGCTGAAGGGACTATTCAAAATGAGAACACTGCCCAGGTTTTGTATCTTGGGTCTCTACTGCAATCCTATAGAAAAAAATCAGGAAGGGAGTTCATGGACATGAGCCATGAAGAGTTTCAAGCTGGGGAGTTTGATGCAGGAGCATCGTGGCCTGCCAGCAATGTGATGAGTTTGTCACATGATATGGCATATTTTGGGTTGTTTTGCTGAGTCATAGTTTGTTAGCATTGATAGAAATAATGGCAGATCATGACTCCCTACGTGGAGATCACGCCACCGTTTGTTTTTTGAGATAGGGATATTTCCATTATGCTCTATTTTTGTTTGTATGGCATATTAGGGAAGGGATAAGGGTTCTTCTCTTTAGTATTAGGATTCTGAATTTGCAGAGAGACGGACAGACCTGTGTCTGGTTTTGCTTGTAAATGTTTTGGGAAAACTGAAGAAGAGATCTGAACTGTGTGTTTACATATTTTCTTAATAGAAGGACTATCTGTGTGTTTGCAGTGTTATTATCCTAGATGCATTTACTAATTTGAGCTATGTATTTGTGAAGAGCTGACTTCGACGTTTTTCTGAACATCTATGCATTTTTGTAAAATTGTTGATTCATGCATGAAATTGTTACTTGAATGACTGGAATAGTTCATAAATGCATGCATAGAGGTGTTAGGATAATGAACCTTAGAGTTTGTAGGCTGGATTGATCGACTCCATGATCAATCGATGCAACGCGCATATTTTCTACCTTAACCAGTTTATTGCAGAGAATGAATGGTGGAGATTGAGTTCGTAGACATAGATATGATGGTCTAAGAGAGATCCAAAATGAAAATTGTGAGGGAGATAACTAATCCACAAATATTTTTGAGATCCGCATCAAGAAGGAGATCGATGGCCGTGGTGAAGTCCGCATCGATCGTACGGTCAAAAAATATTGTGGAAGGAAGATTGCTGAAAGATATTTGTGGGGGAGAAAATTTGTAAAGTTGGTCGGCATCCCGTATCCCGCAACCCGCATGCGAAAACAGAGTTGCGGAAAACTTAGTTGCAAAAATCGAATTACAGGGAGGCAATTTTAGCACAGAATTTGGTTGAGGGATAAATTTGGCAGTCTGGCTAAGTGTAGGAGCCACTGAATCCTGGAGGTGTTGGTTGGATTGGTTGTGGTTGGTCTAACCCTGCACCAGAATCTTCCATCATGTTTTTGACTTTATCTAAATTATGTCTATGCAAATCTTCCACTCCAGCATAAATGTTGATTACATTATCAAAATTTTGCATTGGATCCTCCATACTAACTTGCACATTATCATAATTCTTAATTGAATTTTTTATTCTAGCTTGCACCCTTGTAGAAACCTTAGGCTCCTCACCCATATTCATTTCACATCTCTTAGAGGAATCAAAATTTATAGCCTAACCAAAATATGGCCATATAGGTAGGTTTTCCTCTTTTTAATGCATGTCACAATTATATATTTACTTCAAAAAATGAAGTGACCATTATTCTTTAAATGTCCTTTATATTTTCATGCAATAGTAGTGAAACATTTTCCAAAGTTCTCTCATAGACTCTTGTAACTAAAACATATGATACCAGAACTCGATGAATTCCAAGATTCAATAAACATAGATATATCTATCAGTAATCCTTCCATCCAATGTATTTCTACGCCTATTCATAGAAAACAATGAACAATAGACACATGTTAAGAATAGCGTAGATAATCTAGTGCTATGATGTTCCTCTACACCATTTCTCTTCCACAATGTATGGTCATTGTGTTATCACTGGACCACTTTAGTTTCTTTGGGAAGACTAACCCAAAGAATTTAATCTAAACAATTACAACCCACTAAAGGTTGATCATGGAACATACATAATGAATCAAACAATATTGTACTAAATTTTTTCAAAAGGCTCAAATCTTACCATTCTTATACATCCCTCTGGCACAATCTTGCAGCTTTAGTTAGGGGTTTTTCTTTCCAATATGGGTGCAAAGCTAAAATATATGTAGTCCATGCATGAATTCTAGTGGAAGTTTCATGGTGAAAAAGTGGAAATGTAACACAATTATCAAGGACCCACTTATCACTCAATTTTTTAATCCCTAAGAAAATGAAACGTTAAGGCATGCAAACGATTCTCTTCATCTGGTTAAAATGTTGAGGGGCCATTTCGTCTTCCAAAAGGTCCATCTTAATCCTTCAAATTGGTCCTCATCTTCCTTGAGATATCTTGGGTATTAATTGTTAAAAATGACAACAATCCAAGTAATCAAGAAGCAAGTACAAATATGCATTCTTTTCTCTTATAAAGATACTGACCAAAGCTACAAAAGATTTCACCCATGTGTTTTCTTAAATAACTACCAATAGTGAACTTTCCATATATGTTAAATGTTGACTCACAAAATTTGGATAAATATCTATTTCTTTATCATTGAATTGAAGATTTTGTTTGCACTCTACATAGCCTCAAGTGAAACCTCCTTTATCATCTCCAACTTCCTCTTAATTTCCTTATATAGGAAATGTTATTGAAATACTTGTCGTTGATGAAACCAATCTTTCTCAGTAGTTGAAAATATGGCATCACCAATAGATGATAATGAATGATTAAATTATGGGATCACATAGAAATATGCATTATGAATTAGAGTTTGGAAAACATAAAATGATTTTCAACACATAACTAGACATAATTCGCAACCCTAGTGTAAAATACCATTCCATATATTTTATATTATTCAAGGCAATTTGATATTGTCTAACACCCGTATTTTTCAATTGCAAGTCCTTGATAATTTCATGGTGATAAAATGTAATAATCCCTTGTATCTTACAACACTGGAAGAGACAATTGGGTGCCCAAATCTAGTCAACTCACAATTTATTATCTCTTAGTGTCATCAAATATCATGTTTCCATAAAAATAGTCTAGTACTTCACTTCTTTCCTTTTTAGTATATAGTCATGAAAGATATCATAGCTCTGTATTTTTCTCTACAAACCCATAATTTTCCATCAACCATTTCTCCATTCACTGCACTTTGTTTTCCCCATCAAATGATTTTTTGTGAAAAAAAAGAGCCAAAGTGTAATAGTTTCCTACATCTATGTCCTTCTGGGTGCCACCTCAAAACAATATTTAGATAGACTATTGTTTTCATATAAGGTTTGAAGAGGAAATTAGGGATCAACCAAATGGGATATATCTCCATCTCACAATGAAAAGGAGTAAATGTAGGTCTATCTATTTCCTTGAGACTAAGGAGGTCTAAAACTAGCTTGCATTTGACATCCAAATCAGACTAGATATTTACCTTGATAACTTACCATGAAAATAGAGGCTTGCATGTAAACCCTATACTTTATACTTTACATAATTATAAAATGGTTCTTTGTCTGTTCATTGTTCTTTTCTTCTACCTCCGTTAGTCTTGGTGGTAGAGTGAGGACCAATTTAGATAGCTTATCAACTTCCATATTTAACTCCCTGTAAATGTGTGTGAAAGTAAGAACTTCAAAAAAATCTATCTGTTCCTTAATGGTTAACAAAAGGTGATGGAGATGTGGAGCATTTATCTGGATTCTCCCACTGGCCCATTCTATTACCATTTTGGAGTCTCCAAACAACTGTAAATTATTTAATTGTTTGTTTATGGCTACCCTAAGTACTTCCCATAGTGTTGTGAGTTCTATTTTGCTGTTTGAAGCTCTGGCGGGAGCAAATTTTATTTCTATCTTCTTATTTTCATTTAAATACACCACTCCTCCAGCTCCCCCTAGCGCTGGATTTCCTTGCCTAGCTCCATCGAAGTACGCCCATGGAATTTTTTTATTTATCTATGGTGGTGTTATTGTTCTCAACGGAGATGATTTGGGCATGTTTCGGTGCTCCATTACTTTCTGCACGAGAATGATCTCTGTTATTTCTGGTTGAGTCCAATTATTTTGAAAAACTATCTTGTTTCTTACTTCCCAGATGGAAAAAAAAAGAGTGTAGGGAATGATTCAAAATTACGCACCCATTCATCATTCCACCATTTCTTGATACTACGTTCCAGCATGTATTCAAGTCTAGGTATCGTTGTTTGGTTTAATGTTGTGGTGGTTCTTTCCCACACATGACCTGCATAAGAACAATTACAGAATAAATGTGTGGTTCTTTCCTACTTTCTTGTATATCCATAGCCAACCTTGATAGGAATAGGCATTTTGTTTAAACAAGAATCCTAGATACTTAAACCCTTTTGCTATCATATTTGTAGGATAAGGGACCATCTTCCTTACATTGGTTAGTAGTTCGTCTGAGAGATTATTGTAAGCCATCCTTGATTTTTCAATGTTTATAACCATTCCTGTTGCTTTCTGGTATTTATCTATATTTTTTATCAGGGTTTGGACATTATGATCTGAACCTTCTCCCATTAGTAGGACATAATCTATGAACATAATGTGGGTTAGATCCATTGTACTTGAGATCCCGACCCTTTAATCTTTCCTTCCTCTTTGGCTTTGTGAATAATTTTGCTTAAGGCTTCTACTACAAGGAGGAACATAAATGGAGAGAGGGGGAAACCCTATATTATTCCTCTTGTTGGTCTAAAGAACTAAGAGGGGGCTCCATTGACTAGTGCTGCAAAGGATGTTGATTGAATGCAAAATAATCCCAATGATGTATTGATTGTAATTCAAGCAAGAACATAAAACATGAACTAAGTGTGACCACAATGAAAGGGCTCAAAATTTCCTTCACTCTATTCCCCTCCATCATTGTTTCTTGTAGTAACACAACCTTTGGATTTAAAATGTTGATCAATCATTTGAGGGATATTAATTTGGATGCCCCCCTAGCCCCCTCGTGTTGAAAGAGAGGGATAACATTAGGATCCATTCGATAGGGATTTTTTCACTCTAATAGTCATTGCAATGGTTAATTGCTTCCCTTCTTTAATATCTTGGGCCGCTTGTTTTTGTGCCATGGTTTGAAAGGATTTTTGTCCTGTTTGAACCTTTTCATTTTGGCTGGGAGCTAGCCCTTCTGATGAGACTTGGTCAATTTATATTTTTGTTTTGGATATCAAACCATAGTCCTGTCTTAATATCTGACTTTTCCTTTCTGTATTTTCAAAAGATTGTTCATAAGATTGTGTGTGACTATCTTTTGTTTTTCTTCCAGTGTCAATTATCCCAGATTACTTATGTGATGTATTTTTAAATGAAGAAAAATAAGAAAAGTCAGGATTTTGAGTTGAATTACATTGTTTTTCCATAGGGGCGCTTGGGTCGGGTTCGAGGCATATCATGGTTTTTTTTGCCACCTTGAGCTAACACCCATCCTCTTTATCCATATCTTCTTGTATGCCTTTTAATTTCTAGTCCATCACCTTTTCTATGCACCCGACACCCTCTTCCTTTCCTTTTGCAATTCGGTCTGACTCTGCTGCGCACATCTGATCCAGGTATATGTTGGTTTGCAATAGATTTTCTGACCCATACCATTTTATGATATGGTTTCTTTTGTTGTATATCTTGGTACATCTCATAGTCTTTATGTAAATGTCCAAACTTTCTGCATTTATAGCACCTAAACGGTAGCTTCCAGTAGTCCATACGTTGTGTCCATATACTTCCATGCATTGATACTAAGATTTATTCAAACAACCCTTCTCTAATAACCATATCTACTATAATTCAGGCACATATTCTCTCTACCTTTTCCTCCCATTCTTCTTCCAGCATAATAAACTTACCCAATTTGTTTCTAATTGATTCTAGAATGTGTTTTTTCCAAAACATCATTGGAAGACCTGGCAGGATTACTCAAATTTGTTGTACATCTGAGGTTCCTTCCTTACGTTGAAATTTATGTTCCTCTTTTCTTAGAATCAATCTATAAGGGACCTAATTCCACCTATGGTCCAACAATTTGATGTTGTCTTTCTCCTCCTTTACCTTGAACAGGAACCATCACCTCGAAAGGATGTGGAGTTCCCGTATGTATCCTATTGCAGGTTTCCAGTTAATTTCAATCCACCTTGTTAGCATTTTTTTACCCGTATCCTTCCCACAAAACCTTCCTACTAGGGCTAAGCTTAGGTAATGTGGAATGTACATCAGCGGTATATCTCTTCCCATTGATAGTTTTATATAATCGTTTTTCGTCCTAATTCCCTTAATCTTCCTGCCTTGTTTTGGCTACTCTACCTTGTGTATAGGCTCTTTATTGCCCGTGCTGGTGTTCAGAATGTTGTGCGTGTGAGAGGTTGGGATGTCCTATTCTCCTTCTTGATCCATCATCATTAAATTTCATGGTTCATTGTTCGCATGGGTTGAAGTACTGTACATAATCTGTATGTCATTATCCAAGAAGAATATCGACCCACTCATGGGATATTCTTCATTGTCGAAGGTATCCTCATACTTCATATTTTTGTTGACTGGACTGACAGTGTAAGAAATTAAAAACCAAAAAATTAAAAATTCTCCAATCTCCAAACCCTGAACCTTTTTTCAAAGCAACATAGCTACATCATGCCCCCAATGTATATATAAATATGTATAAATACATATATGATATTATGTTATATATTTAATATATTCAAATCTTTTTTTCCAACTAAATTGAAAGGTTATATTAAAAGTTTCTTGATGTATTAATGATTTTAGAATAAATGCTTTTGGATATATTAGTAGTTAAGGGGAATCATACGAATAAGGAAACCATAATACTAGTGGAATATATAATGACACCCATTTCGATTTAACTGAATACTTCATCAATGTTGATAAATGTTGTCTACCTATAAGTTAGTGTATTGTTGGTTTCCTCCCCAGGAATAGGTTGGGTACAATACATGCATATATTAAATAAGGTGGAACCAACATACATAAGATACACACATATATCACATTTGGGGAATCAACCCTAGGGTCCAATTAGTGATTATTAGACCACTAATATATCTATTTAGTGATTTGATGATGCATGTGTTCCTCTACTTCCATATAATCCTAGGTGTAATATCCTCATTATTGACCATGTAGTTGCACCTAGAGCATACATAAATCACTGAAATCTAATGGGCCTCTTGTATCATTTATATATGAACTTAGATTACGTATGGAAACCTCTAGTTCATGATTCGAAAGTGAGAATAAAAGGACCAATCAAGGTCATGGCCATCTCAATGACAATTTGAGTCATGAATAACTATATCTAGAAGTTCAAATATAGAAAAGACAAGTGTACAAGTAGTGTTCTTATGTCTAAGAAATCAAGGGAATTATTGAATCTCTAGGATCCATGTCAAAGAATTAGGGAAATGGACCCTTAGAAGATGAGAACCTTAGCTAAGAGGAGGAACATAAGTCATAGGTAAGCATGTAAGACATTCACTTTCTTATTTTTGATAATCTTTATACAATTTTTATTGTAAACTCGTGATCATTGTGATCATTAAGATATTTCAACAGTGAATATCTATTTTTCCATGGCAATTTTTTGTTTTCCTGCAACATCATGTGTATACCTGAAAAGGATATGGTTGTGGATGACATTAAAACCAAAATATTGTCTTGTCTTATGGCCCTCAAATGTGTAGCTTGGTGAAGAGGAGTGAGTTAAAGTTGAACCTTGCAATCATGCAAGAGGACATCTCATCTAGTTGCAATTTAATTTAGAGCATATATTTTCACTAGTGTCTACTTTGTAAAGACAAATCCTCGGACACTAGTGTCTACTATTTTCACTAGTGTCTATGGTGAGATGCCCAACTTATGGTATGTCGAAAGACTCCCTTAGAGAACCAGAAGAAAGCAAGAATTAAAAAACATCCCTCATGTTCTTATGCACCATTGTCCTTAAACCTTTGGTTCTGCTCCTCCGTAGAGCTCCAGAATCCTATATATATATTATATGATCAAATATTCACAAAAAATATTAAATCATTGGGTGCAAGTCTCTCGGTACATAGAAAGAATATTTGTGCAAGTGGTGAATTACAATGTATGTCACGATATGTTCTCACAGTGGATGGTATTTGTGGATGTGTGATATTGTATGTATTTTTTACCATAATACAAGGAAATTGAATATTGTTCACCATGAGAACATATCACTGCATACGTTAATTATACATGCAACCAACTGTAGTGAAATAACTAACGTTGCAAAGAGAATTTCTTCCAAACATGTTTCAACACTAAGACATGAACAATTTCATGTTGTAACCTATGGTAAGGCATAAAAAAGGTAATCTCAACGATACAAATTCAAAAGATACAGGTCCCTTATTAATGAACGATTGATGCTTCATGCATATAAGAGATCATTAATACTTCATGCATACATGGGAGCATAAATAATGTGCATATGTTATAATCATCAATGCTTTGTGTATATCAAAGAGCATTGTTTCTACAATAAAGGGGACCATAGAACTAGTGAAATTGCATGCTTTGAACCTATTTTGCACCTAAGTAACGGTCCAACGGAGTAGTGACACACTAAAATGGTCCAACAAAGTAGTGACACACAGTTATGATCCTCTTCATAAGGTCAAGGCCCCAACCCTAAAGGGAATACATAGAACACAACCCAACTCCAGAGGGCATACACAGTCCAAGAGAGGATCATGGTATTCTAGAAATATCACTCAACTACTATTATCTTTTTGCATTTTTTCCAATCAAAAACATAAAAATAAAGTTAAGTGAACTTAAGATAGGGTAAAAAAATTCAATTTTTAAAAGTTAAAAGAGATGAAATGCATCATGATTTGCTTGATACATTTCAGTTTTTTGGTGAAACTTAGCACAATTTCCATGCAACATATCGAGGTTCTGCTAGTAAGTGAACCTTGGGGTTTGTTCAGATCTGATCTATGACTCTTGAATGCATCTTGTGGTGGGTTGTGACCTTGTGTGTGTTCATTGTACTTGAGTTGTAACCTCTATGAGGTTTTTGGATAGAGTTGTGATCTCTATGGGATATTAGATTCTTGGACAAAGCTATGATTCTTGTGGGTTGTTAGGACTCAGACTCGACCTTGTTGGGATGCTAAGATCTGTGCTATGACCTGTATCTTTTGAACCAATATCTTTTGATACTAATCCTTGTTTATTTACTATTTCTATTTTAGTACTGTTATCTCTGCTTATTGCATCTCAAGGAACAAATTTAGCACAAGGACCATGGAATAGTGCTAAAGTTGAAAGAGATGAAAATTATGTTTAATTTGTCTTACTATTTTGCACCTAGCACTATGTTGGAAATTTACTCTATTTTTACTGCTGTACTATTATGCATCTTGGAAATTTATCTAAAAATGTACCTTTAATTCATTTAAGTAATTGAATGAATTGGTTAAACTTCATTGTAATTTTGTTATTGTTTATGTTCTGTACATTGGAATTGATAACTCATCACAAGGACCGACTTTAACGTAGTGACCAGTGGAGTGTTAAAGTTGAAAGAGATGAAAATTATGTCTGAATTTATTACAACAACACTTTTCTAGGTCTAGATTTGTCATTTACTTATGCTTATACAATGATGATAAAAATATATGTGGCAACATACCTTGAGAGAGAAAATATCAAAGTCATTGGTATTGTTGGCCCTATGGGTAAAAGGGATTGTTTCTCCTCCTTTATGGTACACCTTGGTCTTGTGGGTATGGGGGTTTCATTACCATTTTGTTGTAACCCCTTTGGTTGAATTATGGTCCTTCATCTTCTACTTGGTCCTAACAACCTTATTGTATGTGGTACCTTTACCACCTTTGGTATGATTACTTAACCTTATTAATTTTATTGTTTTATTATTATGTGACCACATGACCTTTGATACCCTACTCTAAGTGTACTCAACTTTATTTTATGTTTTATTATGGTAACCACCTTAGAACCTAGGGTTGCCTAAGTGACCATTCTAGAAGACATTACAAGTTTATATATTGTGTTGATAACTTCACTCTTGGAGTATCTTGGCATGAAAGAAGTATATATGTGATATTTTCTAGACACATAGGGTTATTGCTGCTGTAAAGTTGAGTACACTTAAAGTAGGGTACAAAACGTCATAGGGTACCTCTTCTAGGGCTTCTAGAATTGTGTTGTGAATTGTGAACCATGATCTCCAATCTGTGAGATCCAACTGTGAAATGTGAACCTAAACCATCAACACTCTAACTCTCTCTCTCTCTCTCTCTATCTCTCAAGGTATGTCTTCTGACAGCTTTTCCTCACAGTGACAAGAACTAACTCAAAATGTCTGAGTATAAGGCAGATCCAAACCAAATCTATCTAGCATTATTATTGTTCTTTAATTACTATTCATCATTTAAACTTCATTGCATTTTTTTTTACTATTTATGTTATGTACATTGGAATTGATAACTCATATCAAGGACCAATTTTAACACAGTGACCAATGGAGTGTTAAAGTTGAAAGAGACGAAAATTATGTTTGAATTTATTACAGCAGTACTTTTCTGGAACTAGCTTTGTTATTTATTTTTGCTTATACAATGATGATAAAAATATCTGTGACAATATACCTTGAGAGAGAGAAAATATTAAATCCATTGGTCTTGTTGGTCCTATGGGTAGAAGGGGTTGTTTCTCCACCTTTACGGTACAGCTTGGTCTTGTCCATATGTTTCCTTTTCAATTTGATAGAATGCAACTAATGACTAGTGGTAAATCCAATGATTCTAGTTATTTATATTTTACCTCATAAAATATTCATGACAAAGATTAAATCATTAGGTGTAGGTCTCTCGGTACAGAGAAATAATATTTGTGTGTGTGGTGAATTACAATGTATGTCATGATATGTTCGCACAATGTACAATATTTGTCGCTATGTGATAATGTATGCATTTTTTACCATAATGTGAGGCAAATGAATATTGTTCATGGTGTGTTGATGCCTATAAATTCGCAGGTAAAAATAGTTAGGGATTCTCCCCAGTCAACGTTCCCAACTAGCCCGTTATTGTTTGGTATGGGGAATCCGTTCGGTTTACGGTCTGGCTACCGTAGGTCAAGTAACAAAATAAAATGTTTTACCGGTTACGGCTCGGTCCACTGTGTATATTTTAGTTTTTTGAATTTAAGTATGATATGCAAGTGCCTATCTAAGAATGCATAATGATAGAGAATACGAGGAGTGGTCACAATGTGATGCACAGGTTCTTACCTCTCATCTTAACTCACTTGCATCTAAATCACACACAACAAGAAACTAAAACTAAATATCTAACATATCCCTAGGGAGAAAGATTATCATTTATCAATGAGTAATGTATTTCTGCGCATGCATTAAGAAAAATCACAGATAGCTGTTACTTAATTTAAAACACACGAACATTAATGGATATATGAACAACAAGATAGCTCATTGTTTATGAAAAGCCTTCATTACTCATAGTGGAAATTTCATAGAATAAACCAAAGTGCATTCATAACAAGAACATAGGTTCAAAGAGTTAGAACAATCTCACAGTTAATGGACAACAGCTGAAAATGAAATAGTTCACATTCAACAAATCCATAGCACAACATTTGAAATATTCCACCAAGCTTTCTCCAACAGGAAACTTGTAATTCTTATTGCAAAAGGAAATAGTTCTTCTTACAACATAATCTCACAAATCTATCTGGGAAAAAGTCCCTTATTACATCTAACTCTCTTATATTTATACAAAACAACAAAATCTTTGGGCTGCCCCTTGTGACCTTTGGGCTCCCCCTGAACCATTTAATCTCACAAATTTGTCTTTTAGTGACTGTTGTACAATACATTATATTAAATTAAAATTTAACAGCACTTTTATAAAGAGAGACCTGCTTGGTTGCTAATGAACTTTTCCCAAGCCTGGGCCTCTGCTGCCATCGATCTGTTGAGATCTCAGACCCTTACTTTCTTCTTCTCTTTCTTCTTCTCTTCTTCTTCATTTTCTTTCTCTTTCTTCCTTGCTGCCTTCTTTCTTCTGCTTTGTCTTCTAGACATATCTTCTCTACAGTAGCAATCACCCTGTCATGAATAACCAAAAAACTGTATCAGTCCATTTACCTTCTCCGTATGCATTCTATAAAATAAACTATATACAATGTTACTGCATGAAAAAATGACAAAACAAATAAATCCTGTGAGTTTGTATCTTGAAATCTGCTAAATCCATTGTCCAAACTAAAATCACAAGCTCGATAAAACAGATTATCTCAATCCAGGCCGCATCTGGACTAATTCGAAATCTTGAAAGCATGAATCATAAAAATGTAACCGCCAAATATGAACCCTAAACTACGCTCTTCATCTCGGAGAAACCCCGACTTGACCAAAAACAGAAACCTCCGTCGCCCAATGAAAACAACGAGAAGACCCTATCGGCAGTTTTGAACACTAAGCATCGGACAATTAGTTTTCTAAGGAGCCGCATCAGTGGAAGACATACAAACTATGGCTTCCATGATCAAATGAAAACCATTGGCGCTCAAAAGAACTAAATACTACGGAAGAATAGTCCTATTCATAGCCGCAACAGCGGATAGCGAACAGACTACGGGTCCCGCGAGACTATTAAGTCAATCGGCATCGGAGACCTTTAACGCTAAGTGTCGGGGCTAGAATCTTTAATATATCCACAGTGTCAGCGATGCCAATGACTAAAAACCACCGATAGTTAAGCATCGGAGATCAAAACCACTAATGAATCGGCAGGTTAGTTCACTACGCCACCACAACGATGGAAAATAGACTGATTATGGCTTTCGGAACAACTGAAAACATCGGTGATTCAAAGAAATAAGGCTAAAGGTCAGAGCTCAGAACCACTAATCATCGGTGAGATAGTTCACTAAAAAGCCGCAACGGCGGAAGTCATATAGACTAAGGCTTCTGCGACAATAGAAAATCGTCGACGATCGGAGCAACTAATGACTAACTCATCAGAACCTCGAGACACAAAATACTCCGTAGTGTCGGCAAGACAAACAACAAGGGCTCTGAAATGATGGCGTCATTAAAGACCAAAACTTTGACCGCTGATAAAACAAAAACGCCGAAAGTCAAAAAGTAAAGTTTTTTTTTGAAAAATAAACAAAGGAGATAAAAGCTCATCGGTGAAAAACATGACTTTCCATCGGCGGTATAGAGGACTAATGCCCCGATTCAAACTTTAATAAAATTTCGACAGCAAAAACAATAAAAAAAATCATCGCAAAGAAAAAAGGTTTGAATGAATCAGCGAAAGTAAAACTATCCATCGGCGACATAGAGAACTAATGCCCCAATTCATTGTTCAACTGACTTCTGATAGTGATCATCGGGAAAATCAAAACAAACATTAAGTGTTCAAAGACTTTAAAGTTGTGCAGCTGTAAAATTAGTTTGTTTCATCTCCGAAACAATGATGGCACAAAGAACTAAAACCGCGACTCAATCTTCAACAAACCTCCAATAGCAATAAAACCAAACTATTCGAAAATTAAAAAAATGTTAATTTCCATAGTCAAAAGCATTGGCAATTTTAGATCATTCTACTTCCGAAATGAATGAAAATAGTTGACCTCAATTCAACCTCAAAAATCCAAATTTGTAGTAGAGGAAAAATAGAGTTCAAGAATCCAAACAATTCCAGGTAAGATAAAATCAAAAGGAGGGTCCAAAATTTTTCAAAAATTTGGGAAAAAGTTGCAGCTGCAACAAATGGCGACTACTTGGTGAACCTAGATCTTTGGACAATTTCTTCCTTAAGTAACAGATTGTTTGACAATAAAACCAACATGCTAAATTCTTCTAGATGTCTGGATTTCTCAAATGGAAAATGTATGTACTTTTAATCATTGATGATAGTCCAATTTAGGAAAATGGAAACCAAGATTTCAAAGTCAAGATAACTCTTTTGAGGCCAGGAATATGAGTTTCATTTTTACCTTTGTCTTCAAGTAGCTCCTAGCTTGGACACCACAGGATTGTAACATATGGTAAACAGAAATATTCATTTGTTCCTCATTCCCATACCATTCTGCACTTTTGTGCTTTTGGACATTTTTGTCCTTTTTGAGTCCTCCTACATGCCTTTCTTTTTGAATTTTTATTCAGGCTCCTCTATCCATAGTGTCCTTTTGTGTGAGAGGTGTATTGATTTTTCAGCTCACAGACGGAGAAGAACTTTGGCAATCATGTACTCATATGGTTCAATACTTTGTTTTGTTACATATTGCTTTCTTAGGAGATTTTTTGACTTTATTTGCCTTTTGGCTTTCAATTCTTGGCATGGGATCATTTATATATAATATACTATTTACCCTGCTTCCTTTCCATGGGTCTTTTGCTGTCACCCCCTAAGACATTTTTAAATGTGATATGGATGGAGCCTTGAAATAGTATTCCAGACCTTTTGATCCTGAGTTGTTTTACAAGGATTAAGTAGGACTTCAATGTGTTCATAGCCATTTAGGAAAACTGCTAAACTAGAAGAAATTCTTTCAGATAAAACAATAGTACACAGTCTTATAATCAAGGATTTTTGTTAACTAGAATTCTGATGCTCTATGTGCAACCAAAAGTTTGCTTCTTTTATTGAAATCAATCAAAAACTAACTAAAACAAACAGAAATAAAATAAATCAAAAATAAACAACCAAATCAGTTTATTTATGTGCAAGATAATCAAGAAATAAAACCCAAGAAAATAAAGTTTGAGAACTAAGCACTAACTGTTCAGTTCTCTGCCCACCCCTCTGTTAAATTTTCATATTCTTAGCTAAGACATCAGTATTTCATTTCATATTCATAACAAAAGCATATAAACAGGATCACTGAAAGATAGACAAGCACAACCATACAAAAGGAACACAAGGATTTATCCTGGGAAAACCCTAAAGGGAAAAACCCAGCAAAAGCTTCCTCAATATAGATGCCCCAAAAAAGATAAAAGATAAAACCAGTAAGGAGATCAAAGCCTGATCCTCCTCCTTCTCCAGCTACTTCTCTTCTCCACTAATGCGCTACACAAGTGAGAGTGTGTGTCTCAATGAGGAGCACCACACCTCTATTTATATTCATTCGTTCACTTGAATTAACTCATCCGACATGTAGGCTCGAGTTAATCATGTAGGCTCGAGTTACACATGTAGGCTCAAGTAACCACACTGGGGTGTTAATGACCCACCTTTACAAATAGAGGGGACAACCTCATGACTCTTATTAGTTCTTCCGATTAGAAGCATCGGGGTACAAGATAATACAAGTGGTTCTCCCGGTAGGACCACAAAAGATACATATAGAATATTCTTTGAAGTTACAATACTTCAACACTCCCCCTTAACGAGAAGGGTATTCTACAACAACATCAACAACAAAAATAGTAGGAGAGGACATCATCAACATCATCAGGGTAACACATCTATAAATCATTGGAAGCTTTTCTTCATCTTCAATTTTCAACGACAGCAACTCTTTGATCAGCATCAACATCTTTTGACCTTTTGATCAGTAGCATCTTCAACACTTTGACCTTTTGATCAGCAACACCTTCAGCAACATCTTCAGAAACATCTTCAGCACTTTGACCCTTCAAACAACAACATCTTTAGCACTTAGACCTTTCAATCAGCAGCAACATCTTCAGCACTTTGACCTTTCGATCAGCAACATCTTCAGCGTTTTGACCTTTCGATCAGCAACAATATCTTCAGCATTTTGATTAGCAACATCTTCAGCACTTTGATCTTTCGATCAGCAACAACATCTTAAACATTTTGATCAGCAACATCTTCAGCACTTTGATCTTTCGATCAGCAACAACTTCTTCAGAATTTTGTTCTTTCGATCAACAAACTGATAGGTAACATCGTGATCAGCACCATAATCATACTTCAATTCTCGAACAACATCATCATCATGATATTCTGATATTTTGATCAGTACGTCATTATCATCACATACTGGTCATTTGATCAGTACGTTATCATCATCATACTCTGATCTTTCGATCAGTACATCATCATCGTCATACTCTGATCAGTACATCATCATCGTCATACTCTGATCAGTACATCATCATCATCATACTCTGATCTTTCGATCAGTACATCGTAATCATCATCATACTCTGATCTTTTGATCAGTACATCATCATCATCATACACTGATATTTCGATCAATACATCATCATCATCATAAAAACATCATCATCATGAAAACATCATTATCATCAAAACATCAACATCATCAAAACATCAACATGATCCTTCCTTTCGGAATTACGGGATTTAGGTCTTTACGGAGTTACCAATGATCCGTCCTTTTGGAATTACAGGATTTACGTATTTACGGAGTTACTAACGATCCTTCCTTTCGGAATTACGGGATTTAGGTCTTTACGGAGTTACCAATGATCCTTCCTTTCGAAATTATGGGATTTAGGTCTTTACGGAGTTACCAATGATCCTTCCTTTTGGAATTACAGGATTTACGTATTTACGGAGTTACTAACGATCCTTCCTTTCGGAATTACGGGATCAACACATTTGTGTAACTCAGACAATCCTTCCTATTGGAATTACGGGATCAACACATCTGTGGAACTCAGACAATCCTTCCTATTGGAATTACGGGATCAATTTAATGATCCTTCCTTTCGGAATTACGAGATTTAGGTCTTTATGGAGTTACTAACGATCCTTCCTTTCGGAATTACGGGATCAACACATATGTGGAACTCAGACAATCCTTCCTCTAGGAATTACGGGATCAACACACGTTCTCGAGTACCGAAGTCACCGGATCCGTTCTGAACCAAAGTTCAAGGATGATACAATCCTACCACATTCACGGGGACCGAGATCTTCGGATACATTTTGAATCGAGGTTCAGGGATGATGAAATCCCACCACTTTCACGGGGGCCAAGACCTCTGGATACATTTTGAACCGAGGTTCAGGGATGATGCAATCCACCACTTTCATGGGGGCCGAGACCTCCAGATACATTTTGAACCGAGGTTCAGGGATGATTCAATCCACCACTTTCATGGGGGTCAAGACCTCCGGATACATTTTGAACCGAGGTTCAGGGATGATGCAATCCACCACTTTCACGGGGGCCGAGACCTCCGGATACTTTTTGAACCGAAGTTCAAGGATGATGCAATCCCACCACATTCACGAAGACCAAATTCACCGGATCTATTTTGGATAGATGTCCCAGGATGATACAATCCCTCTTCATTCTCGAGGACTGAGGTCACCGGATCACTTTTGGATAGATGTCCCAGGATGATACAATCCCTCTTCATTCATGAGGACCGAGGTCACTGGATCACTTTAGGGCAGATTCCTAGGGATGATACAATCCCACTGCAACATCACTACTCCCCTTTTCGAGGAAGGTTCTTCCGAACCACACCAAGCTTGTCTCAAAAGTGTTCGAACTTTACTTGAGACAGAGGCTTCGTTAGCACATCATCATCTAAACCATCATCATCTACATCTTCAGTATGTGAATACTGAACTATCACCATCTGTATCTCTAGTATGTGAATACTGAAAGCATCATCATCTGCATTTTATCTCGTACGTAGAAATACTGGATTTCTATGTGTTACAACGGAACACAGGGTTCTCTATCATCACAACTCTGGTTATCTCATAGAATCATTTTAGTATCCATCTTCGGGTCAAAGAGACCTGATATCAGCTTCTGAAGCCATATGACTTCACAACTTAGTAGAGCAATCTGCTATGTATTCTACTTCAGTCGTGCTAAGAGAAACACTGGACTGTTTCCTGCTAAACCATGAACTCATAGAAGACCCAAAAGCATCTACCTAATGTGCTTTTCCTGTCTGAGATACTTCTAGCCCAATCTGCATATGTGTAGCCATACAATCTATACTCATGGCTACCATCATAGTATAAACCAAAGTCTATAGTCCCTTTCAGATATCTCATCACTTGTTTTGCAGCTACTAGGTGAACCCGTCTTGGTTGAACAAGATATTGACTTAAGGTGTTCACAGCAAAACAAATGTCTGGTCTGGAATTTGTTAAGTACATCAATGACCCAATGATCTATCTGTAATGAGTCACATCCACTAACTCTGATTAGTCATCAGCTAACAGCTTCAAGTTGGAGTCCATGGGTGTGGTCATGACTTTGCATTCCAACATATTGAATCTCTTCAATATCTCTACCGAATACTTTCCCTAGTTGAGAAAGATTCCTTCTAAACTTTGCCATACTTCCAGACCTAGGAATAATGCATTAACCCAAGGTATTTCATATCAAATTCTTATGCTAGTTTCTTCTTCCTTTCCATAATCTGTTTCTCATTCCCTGTCAAGATTAAGTCATCCACATATAATGACAAGATGACAGGTTTATCTTCTACAACCTTGTAGTAAAGGTTAGGATCGACTTTACTCTTGGCAAAGCCCATGCTCATCAGGAAACTAGCTATTCTTCCATACCAAGCTCCGGGAGCTTGCTTCAGGCCATAGATGGCCTTCTTCAACTTACATACTTGATTCCATCTGTCTTCAACTTCGAATCCTCATGACTATTCGATGTAAAACTATTTCTCAATCATACCATTAAGGAAGGCTTGTCTTTACTTCATCATGGAAGAAACTACCATGATAGCTTTGAAGGAAGTGCACCTTGCTTCCTGGAGTAACTATCTCTTCAGAATTAATTCCCTCTTTTTGATAGAAACCTCTAGCCACAAGTCTTTCCTTACTTCTATTAACAACATAATTTATCTTGCAAATCCATTTGGAAGATACCACATTCTTGTTTTTTGGTTTGATTACTATATCCCAAACATCATTCTAGTATTATTTCATCATAACATCTTCCATGAGTTTGTCTTGTTAGGTCATCAACATATCCTAGTCTTCTGCATTCAACCTTGAAGGTTGGAACCCACTTTACTCTTGGTAAAGTCTGGATCCATGAGGAAGCTGTCCATCATGTCGTACCATGTCAAACTTAGATATCTTCTGTAGTCACTCCCCCTGAAGTGGAGTATCATCTTCCCTCTTCATTCTGTATAGGTGGTTCTATGCTTGATATATACTGGTCAATAGAGTATGTCATGTCATAGTCTATTCTTTCTGAGGAAAATCACGAACCTTGCTTTGTACACTTGTTCTTGTAGATCCATATGGAAGATACTACGTACTTCCTATTATGTCTCGAAATCATATCGTATACATCATTCCCCATGATCAACTGTTATTCTTTGATCATAGCTTCTTTTCTTCATCTTGAGTTATCTCTCATACCCATGGTGGTCTTCATCCTTCGAGGTGGATCTACAGCTCTCTGAAGCTCTTTCTTCCATCATGGTGTCTTTGACCCTGGGAGCTTTAGATTCATGTTTATTGGAGTGAATCTTGAATTGTCATCACTTGTTCTTCGGAACAAGTCTCATCCTTGTTTTCTTGTAGGAGGTTGTACAGGACCTTTCCTACAATTCAAATGCACCAGTTGCATGGTTAGAACTATTTCATAAAACATATGCATAGCGACAAATTCTTATGCATCATTCAATTGTTTAGTCAATACAACATTCATCCATATCTACCATGACATCATTGAGATTGTGCACTAATCCAATATGTCAGCAAAGAGGTTTCATTCTAGATAAGTAGGAATGGAGAGTTGTATAGCACCATGAGCTACTTACCCATCATATGCATATTAGTAGTATTAATGCAAACAATCTATCATGCATAATACATCAACTGAATATAACAAAACAATGACAATTGAATACTTATCTTTATTTGTTTCATGGGTAGACTCCATCTTGATCCTTATAATTCATCATCTTTTTCATTCATGACATCATCATTTCTTATCCAAATGATAAGAGGTTCTTCAAGAATTGAGTTCTTCATAACCCTCATCGCTTGAGGGATCTTCTTTGAATGGTGAGAGCTTGATCTTCAATTGCTCCCATCTTTCTTCTTCTCTTCTTATGAGACAAGCTTTTTCTTCTTCTTCCCAGAGTCTGTTGAAAGTAATTACTTCATTCCTTGAATGAATGAATTCTATGATCCTGGGAGACCATTCAAGGTGGCTATCACCACTTCTGCATTCTCCGCTTCTTCTTCTACCACTTCAAGATGTTTTGCATTCTGGATCTTCACATTCTTCAGCTGTTTTCTCAAAGCCATATTTTGATTTAAGTTCTTATCTTCAAATATCTTGATCAAGGAAACAAACATCTTCCGTGTCTTTAGGGAAGACACTTGTGGTACAAGTTGAACCGTGATTGAATCAACAACGATCTTCTTGGCCTTGATCAAGTTCTTTTGGTGTAAGGCTTTGAGGCTCATCTTCCTCTAGAACTGGAATCTCTCTACTAATGTAGGTGTCCAATTCATTTTCTTCAAAGAGATCAAATACTTCCATGCTTGGAAGTTATCAACTTCACCAAGCTTATCAACAAGCTGATGTGATAGATCACTTTGAAATGAGAACCTTAAATTCAAATAGCAAAAGATTAGATCTTACCGATTTGAGGTGTCCGGCCTGCTTCCGGAGCTAGCTGATCTAGGGTTTGTCAGAGAAACCCTAATTTTAAAAAATTGGAATCTTTTAGATCTGATTGTATAGAAATATAGATCTCTTCAAATGGAGCTGTCCAATGTACTCCTTTTCTTAAAACAGTGGAGGGAAGCTCCCGAAACAGGAAGCCCTAGTTTTCCAATTTTTTCTACAGAAATGCTTGTTACTGTTTCTATGAAATATCCAAAATTAATGCTCCCCTATGAATAAAATTTATTAATGAGGTAACCTCGCATGTCCCTGATCCAACACCATAGTTTTCATCAGAATTTGTTTCACCAATTGGGATTTATGATCATTTTCCCAAGGTGACCTGTTATAGGACTGTTTAGAACAGTGAAGTTGTACGGCATGCCACGTGTCACTGGTTCATCTTCAGGTTCTGAAATTCGGACCACAGAAATTAAAGTCCGTGATTTTTCTAGAAAATCTTTAGGAATTCCATTTGGACCTTTGTAGCCCACGCTACAGAAATTATCCCCAAGTGTCCTGTTTAGGGATGAATTCTGGAAGAGGATAGAACCCTAACTTGGAGGGATCATATCTCCAAGAATATAGAGAATATGAGACTGAATTTATGACAAAAGGTACATAAAGATTTTATCTGCAGCCTCTACAATTTGCAGCTCCTGAGCCTTCGCAAATATTAGAATATAGTGAAAGTACCAAAACTTAGCAGTTTTAGTATTTAGGGTTTTTCTAGCTCGGGGTCAAACTAGGGTTTGACTTTCCCGGAGTTTCACCCAACCAAAAATATTGATCCAGGTCTCTAAACTTCGATTTTGATGAGGAGAGAAATCCTATGTTGGGATCACTCAAAAATTTCTCTTCTGCGAGAAAATGCTCAGAATCGAATTCCGCTTCGACAGAAAGATGCGCCCTTCAATGGACAGTCAGCCTAGCCTTCTTTTACTGATCGATTGTGGAGAGAGAACCAAAAAGTAAGAAGCACTAGATTTTGTAGCTGCACAATGTCTTCTTTCAGGGTGGCTCTGATACCATGTTAAATTTTGATATGCTTAGCTAAGACATCAGTATTTCATTTCATATTCATAACAAAAGCATATAAATAGGATCACTGAAAGATAGACAAGCACAACCATACAAAAGGAACACAAGGATTTATCCTGGGAAAACCCTAAAGGGAAAAACCCAGTAAAAGCTTCCTCAATATAGATGCCCCAAAAAAGATAAAAGATAAAACCAACAAGGAGATCAAAGCCTGATCCTCCTCCTTCTCCAGCTACTTCTCTTCTCCACTAATGTGCTACACAAGTGAGAGTGTGTATGTCTCAATCGAGGAGCACCACACCTCTATTTATATTCATCCGTTCACTTGAATTAAATCATCTGACATGTAGGCTCGAGTTAATCATGTAGGCTCGAGTTACACATGTAGGCTCAAGTAACCACATTGGGGTGCTAATGACCCACCTTTACAAATAGAGGAGACGACCTCATGAATCTTATTAATTCTTCCGATTAGAAGCATCGAGGTACAAGATAATACAAGTGGTTCTCCCGGTAGGATCATTGGGGACCACAAAAGATACATATAGAATATTCTTTGAAGTTACAATATTTCAACACCCTGTAAATCTGGTAGCTTGTAAGTTGAGGGGCTAGGCTTGACTGCAAATTGAAAAAGGCCTATCCATTATCAAAAACTACGTCTACTATTTTACAATCAATCTCATCAGCCCGTGAAAATCGAAGGAGATTAGGATGGGTGTCTGGTGTACTGCTAGCTTCTTTCACTTGGTAGTTTCCCAGTTCTAGCTCAATTAGATAATTTCCCAATACAAAATTCACTGGTTCATTCTTACCCTCAAATTGAGTAACATTGTGCTTCATGTGGGGCTCTCTTAATACTTTTATTTGATGGGGACTTCCCTTATAAGGAAACCATAGATGTGACCAATCTAATGCAAAATATCCATTTAGCTTTACTCACCAATCCTGACTCAAAACAATTCCATAAGCCTCGAGTACGTCTGCTACTACAATATCAATGAATTGACATACCTTTTCATTTGAAGATAATCGAATCAGAACATCCTCCATTTCCCCAATTACCTTCACAACTATTCTGTCCAACTGAATAACCTACCAGGTAGATGGTTTAGGTTGTCCATTTATCTTCTTACAAACTGAAAGTGGCATAACATTGACTGATGCCCCTGATTCTACTAAATAGTTGTGCACGTTATGGTTGAAAATTTCGAAAGTTAGGAGAAATGGTGGGGTTTTGCATTTAGACTTACCTCCCACACTTGATTCACCAATTTCTTCTTCTTCAGGTTGGTTGTCAGTGGGAAGCTTTTCCTCTGGTACTTCAAGTGCTTTTAACAATTTTTCTTTTTACTGAGGCACATTACACATTTCGAATAGTGAGATATTCACCTTATCCCTTTTAATATCTTCCACAATATTATACTCCATCTTATGTTCTTCGAGATTCTTCTTTACATTATCAATTTTCTCTTCAACAGGATTAACATGCATGTTGATTTTCTTTGGATTTTGACTCGTAATGGTGAATTCAGGTATTTTATCAGTTGTGGTGCTCTTCTGAATCTTCTTTACATTCTCTTGAAGTCTCTTAATTTTCAGGAGTATGGAATTGTCTTTATTTAACAAACCTTAACTTCTCGTTGTCATGTTTGTTTCTGATGTTTCTTCCTGTTTCCATGAACCTTCCTCTTCTATATCAAAAAGTGAGACACAGTCCCATAAAACTAAAGCATCCTCTTCTTGTTTTTCTATGGGTTGATTAATTTTTTCTTCCTACTTATCATCTTCTATTAGTTTAGAGTCCAATAGCTGATTCATTACTAATGTCATCGAATTAATCCATTGAGGGCAATTTTTTTTAGAATGAGGTTGCAGATGAAAGGTGCAAAAATTATCCATCCCTACCTCAGTTAAATTCATTGATGCAGGACTATGTGGAGGAGGTTTAGATTGATTGTTATCTTCTCACCTTTTATAGTAAGGCTTGTATGCTTTATGAGCCTCCTTTTATTTCTCCAAATCGATCACTCTGTTGGATAGCTTCTGCGTCATCTTCAACATTCCTTCAAAGTCATTTTATTTCTCATCCTTAGTCAATAATAAAGCTCTCTTTTACCAAAAGTTTTCTCTCCCGACCGCTCAAGATAATATTCTATGCTCTCTTTTTCAGCTTCTACTCTCTCAGCATCTTCATAAGTTTCTGACAATGTAGGTTTGAATGACATCTTGGCAAACATGGCCAATTCAGGCCCTAGAGCTGAAGTATATTATTCACTCAAAACTTTATCAGATGGTTTATCAGTTGCAGAAAAATTCTTTAGATAAGCAGCAAACCTTTGAGTGAAACTATGCACTTTTTCTTTTCTTTCTTTTTTTAAAGCGCATAACCCTTTCATTAGAGCTGCATGAGTTTTTTGGACTGCATATTTACTTCTGAATATTCTTTCAAACATGTCCCAATCTGTGATTGAGTTTGCAAGCAAAGCAAAATACCATGAGGCTGCTGCTCCTTTTAGGGTACGAGGGAACAATCTGTAGACTACATCTTCATGTTCTCCAGCCCGTAGTCCTTCTATAGGAAAGTAAAATCTTTGCAAATGATCATCTACTAAAATATTTTCACTTGGGTCAAAATTAGGCAAAATTTTCTCAAAAGCCTGAGGTAAGTCATGCAAAGGAGGTGCTAGGTTTAATGGTGATCTAGCCCTCCAAGCAAGTGGTGGATTTGATGGGTTGGGTGGCTGATTTGCGTTTACATTTGCCATGATTCTCGGTGGAGAATGAGGTATTGAATGAACAGGGGTATGAACAGGTGAACAGTAAGGTGTATCTGGGCCCAACTGATTCAGAGGTTGAACAACTTCCTGTAAGGTTGTTTCTACTAGTTCTTCATAATCTCCAACCAACATTGCGTCTTCCAATATAGGGCGGTATTTCTTCTGGTTTTCTCTTCGGGGTAAGGCAGGGATAATCGGCAATCCTCTGATCTTCTTCGCATAATCCCTAGTAATTCTTCTCAAATCATCAACTACTTTGTTATCAATAGGATACAAAAACTCTTTACCCTTTTCTTCAGGAATTGGATTGGGAAACAAACTACTCTCAGAACTGTCACCGGTGGAATAATTTCGAGGAAATGGGTTTCCTCGGCCAGCCATGCACTGGATACCCTCCTTCTGGCACCAAAAACTATTGATGCCTAGAAATTCGTAGGTAACAACAGTTAGGGATTCTCCCCAGTAAACATTCCCAACTAGCCCGTTACTATTTGGTATGGGGAATCCATCTGGTTTATGGTCCGGCTACCGTAGGTCAAGTAACAAAATAAAAGGTTTTACCGGTTATGGCTTGGTCCACCGTGTATATTTTAGTTTTTTGAATTTAAGTATGATATGCAAGTTCCTATCTAAGAATGCAGAATGATAGAGAATATGAGGAATGGTCACAATGTGATGCGCAGGTTCTTACCTCTCGTCTTAACTCACTCGCATCTAAATCACACACAACAAGAAACTAAAACTAACTATCTAACATATCCCTAGGGAGCAAGATTATCATTTATCAATGAGTAATGTATTTCTGTGCATGCATTAAGAAAAATCACAGATAGCTGTTACTTAATTCAAAACACATGAACATTAATAGATATATGAACAACAAGATAGCTCATTGTTTATGAAAAGACTTCATTACTCATAGTGGAAATTTCATAGAATAAACTAGAGCACATTACTAACAAGAACATAGGGTCAAAGAGTTAGAACGATATCACAGTTAATGGACAATAGCTGAAAATGAAATAGTTCACATTCAACAAATCCATAACACAACATTTGAAATCTTTCACCAAGCTTTCTCCAACAGGAAACTTGTAATTCTTATTGCAAAAGGAAATAGTTCTTCTTACAACATAATCTCACAAATCTATCTGGGAAAAAGTCCCTTGTTACATCTAACTATCCTATATTTATACAAAACAGCAAAACCTTTGGGCTGCCCCTTCTGACCTTTGGGCTCCCCTTGAACTGTTTAATCTCACAAATTTGTCTTTTAGCGAGTGCTGTACAATATGTTATATTAAATTAAAATTTAATAGAACTTTTATAAAGAGAGACCAGCTTGGTTGCTGATGAAATTTTCCCAAGCCTGAGCCTCTACTGCTATCGATCTGTTAAGATCTCAGACCCTTACTTTTTTCTTCTCTTTCTTCATCTCTGCTTCTTCATTTTCTTTCTCTTTCTTCCTTGCTGCCTTCTTTCTTCTGCTTTGTCTTCTAGACATATCTTCTCTACAGAAGCAATCATCCTGTCATCAATAACCAAAAAACTGTATCAGTCCATTCACCTTCTCTATATGCACTCTGTAAAATAAACTATATCACAAGCCCGATAAAATAGATTATCTCAATCCAGGCCGCATTTGGACTAATTCGAAATCCTGAAAGCATGAATCATAACAATGTAACCGCCAAATTTGAACCCTAAACTACGCTCTTCATCTCGGAGAAACCCTAACTCGACCAAAAACAGAAACCTCCGTCGCCCATGAAAACAGCGGGAAGACCCTATCGGCAGTTTTGAATACTAAGCAGTGGACAATTAGTTTGCTAAGGATCTACATTGGCGGAAGACATACAAACTATGAATTCCGTGATCAAATGAAAACCATCGGCGCTCGGAAGAACTACAGACTACAGAATAATAGTCCTATTCATAGATGCAACGGCGGACAACGTACAAACTACGGGTCCCGCGAGACTATTAAGTCAATCGACGTCGGAGACCTTTAACGCTAAGTGGCGGGGCTATAATCTTTAGTATATCTGAAGTGTCGGCGATGCCAATGACTAAAAACTGTCGATAATTAAGCATCGGAGATCGGAACCACTGATGAATCAGTAGGTTAGTTCACTACGCCACCATAACGGCGGAAAATAGACTGACCATGGCTTCCAGAACAACTGAAAACATCAGCAATCAGAAGAACTAAGGATAAAGGTAGGAGCTCAAAACCACTAATCATCGGCGAGATAGTTCACTAAAAAGCTGCAACGGCGGAAGCCATATAGACTAAGGCTTCCGCAACAATAGAAAATCATCGACGATCAGAGCAACTAATGACTAACTCATCAGAACCTCGAGAGGCAAAATACTCCGTAGTGTCAGGGAGACAAACAATAAGGCCTCTGAAACGGCGGCGTCATTAAAGACTAAAACTCCAACTGCTGATAAAACAAAAACGCTGAAAGTCAAAAAGTAAAGTTTTTTTTTGAAAAATAAACAAAGGATATAAAAGCTCATCGATGAAAAACATGACTTTCCATCGGCGACGCAGAGGAATAATGCCCTGATTCAAACTTTAATAAACTTCTGACAACGAAAACAACAACAAAAAAATCATCGCAAAGCAAAAAGGTTTGAATGAATCAACGAAAGTAAAACTATTCATCGGCAGCATAGAGAACTAATGCCCTGATTCGTTGTTCAACTGACTTCTGACAGCGATCATCGGCAAAATCAAAACAAACGTTAAGTGTTTAAAGACTTTAAAGTTGTGCAGCAGTAAACTTAGTTTGTTTCATCTTCGAATAGCGGCAGCACAAAGAACTAAAACCCCGACTCAATCTTCAACAAAACTCCGACAACGATAAAACCAAACCATTCGAAAATCAGAAAATGTTAATTTCCACAGTCAAAAGCATTGGCAGTTTTAGATCATTATACTTTTTAAATGAATGAAAACAGTTGACCTCAATTCAACCTCAAAAATCCAAATTTGTAGCAGAGGAAAAACAGAGTTCAGGAATCCAAACAATTCCAGGTAAGATAAAATCAAAAGGAGGGTCCAAAATTTTTCAAAAATTTGGGAAAAAGTTGCAGCTACAACACGGCGAGAACATATCGCTGCATACATAAATTGTACATGCAACCAATTGTAGTCAAGTAACTAATGTTGCAAAGCAAAGGTATTCCAAACATGTTTCAACACTAAGACATGAACAATTGCATTGTGTAACCCATGATAAGGCATAAAAAAGGTAATCTCAATGTAATAAGGGACGATTAATGCTTCATGCATATAAGAGAGCATCAATACTTCATGCATACATGGGAGCATCAATATTGTGCATATGTTATAAGCATCAATGCTTTGTGTATATCAAAGAGAATTGTTTCTAGAACAAAGGGGACCATAGAACTAGTGAAATTGCATGCATTGAACCCATTGTGCACCTAATTAATGATACAATAGAGTAGTGACACACAGTAATGGTCCAACAGAGTAGTGACACAAAATCATGGTCCTCTTCATAAGGTCAAGGCCCCAACCCTAGGGGGAATACATAGAACACAACCCAGCCCTAGAGAGCATACATAGTCCAAGAGAGGATCATGGTCTTTTATAAATATCACTCAACTAATCCTATATTTTAGCAGTTTTACCAATAAAAAACATAAAAATAAAGTTAAGTGAACTTAAGATAGGGTAAAAAAATTCAAATTTTAAAAGTTAAAAGAGATGAAATGCGTCATGATTTGCTTGATACGTTTTAGTTTTGTGATGAAACTTATCACAATTTCCATTCAACGTATCGAGGTTATGATAGTAAGTGAACCTTTGGGTTTGTTCATACCTGATCTATGACTCTTGAATGCATCCTGTGGTGGGATGTGACCTTGTGTGTGTTCATTGTACTTGATTTGTGACCTTTATGAGGTTTTTGGATAGAGTTGTGATATATGTGGGCTATCATATGCTTGGACATAGCTATGATTCTTGTGGGTTGTTAGGACTCAAACTCGACCTTGTTGGGATGCTAAGATCTATGTTGTGACTTGTATCTTTTGAACCCATATATTTTGATACTAATCTTTATTTATTTACTGTTGTTATTTTATTACTGCTATCTCTGCTTATTGCATCTCAAGGACCAAATTTAGCACAAGGACCATTAAGTAATTCTAAATTTGAAAGAGATGAAAATTATGTTTAATTTGTCTTACTGTTTTGCATCTAGCACTATTTTGGAAATTTACTCTATTTTTACTATTGTACTATTATGCATCTTGGAAATTTATCTACAATTGTACCTTTAATTCATTTAAGTAATTGACCAAATTGGTTAAACTTCATTGTAATTTTGTTATTGTTTGTGTTCTGTACATTGGAATTCATAACTCGTCTCAAGGACCAACTTTAACGTAGTGACCAATGGAGTGTTAAAGTTGAAAGAGATGAAAATTATGTTTTAATTTATTACAACAATACTTTTCTAAATTTAGCTTTGTTATTTACTTTTGCTTATACAATGATTTTAAAAATATATGTGACAATACACCTTAAGAGAGAGAAAATATTGAAGTCATTGGTCGTGTTAGACCTATACGTAAAATTGGTTGTTTCTCCACCTTTATGGTACTCCTTGGTCTTGTGAGTATGGGGGTTTCCTTATCATCTTGTTGTGACCCCTTTGATTTACCTATGGTCCTTCATCTTCTACTTGGTCCTATCCCCCTTTATTGTGTGTGGTACCTTGACCACCTTTGGTATGATTACTTAACCTTATTACTTTTATTGTTTTATTATTATGTGACCACATGACCTTTGGTACCCTACTCTAAGTGTACTCAACTTTATTTTATGTTTTATTATGGTAACCACCCCAAAACCTAGGGTTGACTAAGTGACCATCGGTGTCATGAATTATTGTTTTTAATGTGTTTTTGTTTATGTTTAATGAATGTATTTAAGGCATGAATGGGCTTCCACGAGGAAGGAAGAGCTATCCCATACAATTCAGTAGGTTTCTTTACTACGGGAACCTACAAATAGCTCATTTATTCAATAAAATGCATATTGGTAAGAATGTAACAGAAATGATATGGCATACATTAGATGGAAGGTATGACAAAGATAAAATTGGAAAAAATTGTAGTGATATTGCAGAAGCCAAGCACGCATTACAAAGTGTAATAATTTCCAATTCCAAAAATGGGTACCGAAATATTAGTCTTCCATGGTTATTGACAAAGCAACAAAGCAATGCTATAAAAGAGGTCATTCAGAAAATAAGGTTTCCGACGGGGTTTTTGTAGAACATACAAAATATTCTAACAAAAAAAGGTGTTTTTGGCAATGTTAAAACTCATGACTGGCATATATTCATTAAGGTAATGATTTATGTATATATTTTCGATTAATTAAATATTTTTAGTAATTGTTCTCTCCTATTTGGAAACATTAGATAATGATTTTTTTTTCTACAGTATGTCTACCTCTGGCTCTCCCAGACAGCTTTGATGACAACATAAAACAAGTTATATATGATCTTGGTAAACACATGAGGTAAGTAACAATTTTATATGCATGAAAAATGTACATTCTTTTGCTTGCATTGCTTAATGACATATTGTGTTTTACATCTTGGAACTTTATTATATATGCATCAATCTGGTTGATCATAGTTATTTTATTTCATCTTTTGTAGGTGGTTTTCATCTAAAGAAATCCATTAAGAAGATATTAGGTATTGGAAGAGAGAAATTCCTCATCTAATGTGTGAAATGCATAAGTATTTACCTCCAGCATTTTTCAATGCACAAGAACACTATCTCATACACCAAGTTGAGGAGATTGAATTGTGTGGACCTAGAAAATCAAGGTCAATGTGGATGGTGGAAAGGAATTTGAAGTAATTGAAGGATTTTGTTAGAAAAAGAGCACTCCCTAAGGGTTCTATGGTGCAGGTCTATATGCTATATCAATCCATGGTGTACATTAGTCAGTATCTTCCAAATTTAGCAAAAAATATCAATCTGCCTCGCATTTGGCATGTCAACTCCATCAACAAATTTGAAGGGGGGGTCCTGTTGGGGAAAGGTATAAAGAGGAAAGTGAAAGGTAATTGAATGGTGTACATTTAATTTATTATACAATTAATTTTTCAATTTATGTATTTTGTATTATTCCATCAATATTTTAAGGTAAACTTAATTGCCTTTAATGATAGCTAATTTACAATTCTTAATTATTATTTTTTCATATAGTTGGTTGCGTGTGGGATGCAATAAATTTATACATTGAAAAAAATATTGATTGGATGGAGTAATGGATTGAACGATGTACATAATACTATGGTACCTTATCATGGGAAGGGGTTAGTAAAATGATTAAAATAGTGCATTGTCATCGAGAAGAATATCCCAAAGAACTTACACAAAGGGAAATTGATTTAGCATGTAGTTTAAAAGATAAAAAGGAAAGTATATTTACCCTGCTCTTTTTTTTCGTTGTTTCACATTGTATCAAAATATTTCTCTCATTTATGTCTTCTTATATATTTATTTACCGATTCAGGCATGATGCAGCTGATACATCACAATGCTATGTGGTGCAATGGTCATAATTTTTGCATCAAAAAGTTGGATGACAAGAGGAAAAAATTTGATTGTGGGATAACTGCAGTTTTTCAAGCCATTAATATTTCCTCTAGAAGTGACAGGCACCTAGAAGTATCTGAAAATAGTTACTATGGTTATTTGGAAGATATTGACTTTAATTCCTTTAAATTAAATCTGTTTGAGGTCAAATGGTACAGGATATGAATGAATGAAAGTGATCCCAAAAGAACTATTATTGAGTATGCCAATGGATTTACCATGGTTAATACACAGGCACTTGAACTAGGTACAGAGCCTTATGTTCTTCCAAGTAAATGTGAGCAGGTTTTTTACTCAGAGGTTTGAGGTAAAGCAAGTTGGTCATACATTGTTATATATGATCCAAGAGGAAGATCGGTCAAGTATAATGCAGAGGAAGAAGACAATGCTGAAGAATAAGGTGATGAAGATCAAGAGTAGTTGGCCATCGTCGTAGATGTGTCAGATGAAGAATCCGATCAAGAAGTTGATCATCCAAATTATGTAGTAGATAATGAAATTGATCACATTGATGACATTGATGATGAATATCTAACTGAACATGACATTGATCATGATCCTGATATGAGCGATATTTTCAATGATAGCAATTCAGAACCAGATGACAATTCAGATGTTGAGTTAGATGAAGAAGAATCCGAATGACATTGTAGCAATGTTGTAATCTAGGAGGTATGTGAGAACATATTTTTGCATAATGTATTATGTTTATGACTATATAATTATGTTTAAACCATCGTTATCATCATCATCGTCATCACCATCATCATAATTTCCGTCAAAATCATCATCTTCATCATGATCATCATCTTCACTACCACCACCACCACCATCATAATCTTCATCGCCATAATCCTCATCCTCATCATATTCATCATCATCATCATCATCATCATAATCATCATCATCCTCACCATCCTCATCATCATCGTCATCTTCATCATCTTCATAATCATCAACATCTTCATCATGATCCCCATCATGAGTGTCATCACCCTCTTCCTTGTCAAAATCATCATCGTCGTCATCATCGTATTCATCATGATAATCATCATCAACTTCAGCACCATCTTCCTCATCAACATCATCATCATCATCATCTTCTTAATTGTCATTATCATTGTAGTCATCACCATCTTCATCATCATCGCCACCATCATCATCTTCATCATCACGACCACCATCATCGTCATCGTCATCGCTGTCATCATAATCATCATCATAATTGTCATCACCATCTTTGTCATCATCATCATCATCACCACCACCATCATCATCATAATCATCATCATCATCATCATTAGCACCACCACCACCATCATCATCATCATCTTGACCATCATCATCATCCTCATCATTGATGACGATGATGATCGTAACTGATATCTACTCTATATATTTTTATTTAATATTGCGTTAGAATTAATGAATTTTATTGGTACGTATAAATTAACTGTTTCTTAGTGTTATTTACATTTTCCTATATGTTGTCATATGCTATAACACAAATTTTTTTTACATAGATTTTGTCGGGTTATGGAGAATTGAGAGTGATGTGAGGGGGGGGGGAGGGGCCATAAGAGCTTTCACCTTCACAAGGTTGGCCATGTTCAAATAAATAATATTAAATTATTCTTGAAACAAAGAGAAGCTCAGTAAGACAATGCATAGTTATCATGCAGAGGGTTTCCATATTCAAACATGACTAACACAAACAATTTGGGCATAAAAAACCATACCTATGTTTTGTAAATCTACTATGTTTTGTGTAAATAATAATGTATGTATTGTTTTTAAAAATTATATATTAAACCATCTTGTGTGTTTTGTTTTTTAAAATTAAATATTGAATCATAAATTAATAACATTGACGTTGTAGCAAAGTTGGAATCTAGAAGGTATGTGAGAACACCTTTTTGCATAATGTATGTTGTTGGCCTAATGTGTCTTTGATCAAAACAATTCCAACACTAGAGGGATGGATCTTGTTTTTGCACCAATTAATGTCATCAATAATGTGCCATGCTTTGTAACACTATAAAGTGCACGAAATCATACATGCATTTTTGTGAAGCGAAATTGAAAGTGTAAGTAAGAACTTGTCACATTTATTAATTTTGAATTTAAAAAGAACACACTCACATTTAATAACAATGATCCCGCCACATGTCATGTATTATGTGTCATATCTCCTATTGTGAGCCTTCTTAAAACTTAGTTTTGGAGTAACCAAGACAATGGTTTCAAATGCATGAACCATAGCAAATTCAACATCTTTTAGCTTTGACTGGGAAATTATGTTTAATTTCTCCGTGCATAAATGAAGATATGGTCGATTCGTTGAATAGGGATATAGCAGGGGAGAGGGGCGGGGGTTGGATCCCTCAGTGAAATAAGGGACATTAAGAGAATGTTTCAAAATCTTGATTCTTGAATGGATGGCATGAAACAGTCCATTGATCCTGTCATCCCACATACAAAGCAACATGACTCTTAGACAATATGAGTTGGAGTTTAGGGTCAAGGAGTAGGGGGTTAAAAATGAACAACTAATCAATGAATTTGAGATGCAACTTAATATGATAATGGATTTTTCTCAATGAAGTCAATCTCGCTTCCCTGGTTGGACAGTGTGTGGGTTCGAAGGAAATGGAAAAGGATACAATGCGACATATTGTCATTGGGAAAATGAAGGGCTGAGTGAACAAGGACACAATCATAAGGAGCAACTGATGGATGAGTGAAACAATCACCATGATTGTTCTTATATTTGATTATATATATGCTTTGTACATGCACTATTATCCTAAGAAAGTTTATTAAATGATGGAGTTTTAGGACTTTTTTTAATACAATGTACTCAACTTGGAACATATATGTTGAGGAAACTTTTAAAGGATCTTCATTTCAAATAGTATAATCTTTGTATCTATACTCTTATATACTTTAGGTGATTAAAGATTATTCAACTACTTTATAATATAATATTTTTATTCATTCATATTAAAAAGAAACACTAATAATATTATTAAATATAAAATATTATACATAACTGAAAATAAATAAACATTACAATTATATGTAATTGTAATAAATAAACATTACAATTGTATATAATTTTAAATAAATAAACATTACAATTATATATAATTTTAAATAAATAAACACGCACACACACACACACACACATAATACTGATCTTTTTAAACATATTAATATTTAAATTCATATATAATTTAAATTCATTAACATAAAAATAATAACAATTTAACACCCTTATTTAAAATAAAACTATCAATCCAAAAAGAAAAGTGAAAATTGTGGTGATACCTTTTACTATAAAAAGGCAATAGATTAAATATTATTTGTGACATTGATATCAACAATACTTTTTTAATACTTTATTGACATTAAATACTTATGTATTCAAGATAATTTTAATTTTGAGTTGGCAAAGCAAAGGGATTCTAAGTATTTTGAAGGGCTTGCGAATGTTTTGTATTTATTGAACACCCATAATGTTGTTATGGCTTATGCCAAATTGTAATCATCATAATATGTTCACAAATTTGTGTTCCACTAAAGAATGAAATGACCATTAATGTACCCAGGGAGATGAGTTAAACTTACATGTACAATCCTTTTTAGATCATGGGTGACAAATTATCAAGTTCATACAAATTGAAACAGAAAACATGTATTGAAGTTATAAAATTGGGTAAATATTAAGATGGTATATAAATAATTTATTTGAGAATACAAATAAAATTATGTTTATTCTCTATTCATATTCTCAATACAAAAATTCAAGAAGAGGAAGATGATTTGTTGTCACTGTTGGGACTCCTTGTGCTAAGCTATATAAATCCACTCCAATGTACATGTGTTGTTTTGGCCGATGCATGCATATACAATAAGGGTTATCATAATTGAACTTTAGAACCATGCATTATGTTGAAATTTCAAAACTATGTGATTATGTGTCCAAATTGTGCAATTGAAAATATTTTACATTCATGACAACACAATATTGAACTTTGGAACCATGCATTGGGTTACAATATCAAAACTATGTGATTGCGTGTCTAAATCATGCAAGTGAAAATATTTTACATTTATGACAAGACTGTATCGCCACTCTAATATATGTTGAAATTGTCCACTCTAATGTGCATTCCAAAATGATGATTTTAGGCTATTCTATACTTGGAAAGCACCAACAAAATCTACAAGTCAACATTTTTTAGTGTAAGGAAAAATTTCACAAGAAACCCATGAAAACTTTGTGAAAACTTTGCTAAGGTGTTCTAATTATTATATTATTATAAATTACAATGAATATAAAGAACACTACAATATATATATATATATATATATTCCCTATTAATTTTCATTTTTCCTTAAGATATCAATAAATTAAACACATAAAGTTCAGCTCCAAGCACTCTAAAGCTATCGATTCTATCTCCTTTTATCGCTTTGCATTTAGCTAGTCATATTGTGTTATTACGACAGATTTCAAGGGAAAGGTGGGAAACGATGGAAACGTTGTTGATGATGGTGAAAATTACAATGACATTGATGACGACAACGATGATGAAGAAGAAGAAGATGATGATGATGATGATGATGATGACGACGATGATGATGCAGATGATTATGAAGATGATGATGATGACGATGAAGATGGTGATGACGACGACGACGATGATGATGATGATGACGATGATGATGATGACGATGATGAGGAGGAAGATGAGGATGATGATGAGGATGATGAGGATGATGATGAGGATGAGGATGAGAATGATGATGATGATGACGATGAGTATGAGGATGATGATGAATATGGTGATGAGGAGTATGAGTATGATGATGAAGATGGTGATCTTGATGAGGAACAGGGTGATGATGCTGATGATGAGGATGAGGATGAGGATGAGGATGAGGATGATGATATGGATGAGGATGATGATGATGACGAGGAAGAGGGATGGGGATGACAATGATGGAAATGACGAGGATGATGACGATGACGATGGAAACGACGTTGATGATGGTGAAAATGACAATGACATTGATGATGAAGATGATGATTGATGATGAATATGGTGATGATGACGATGATAATGATGATGATGAGGAGGAGGAGGAGGATGACGATGACGATGACGATGATGAGGATGAAGATGATGATCATGACGATGACGACGATGAGGAGGAGGAGGAGGAGGATGAGGAGGATGATGATGAAGAGCATGAGGATGATGATGAATATGGTGATGAGGAGTATGAGCATGATGATGAAGATGGTGATGTTGATGAGGAAGAGAGTGATGAAACTGATGATGAGGATGAGGAGGAGGAGGAGGAGGGTGATGATGATGAGGATGAGGATGATGATGAATATGGCGATGATGATGATGAGGAAGATGGTGATGACGATGATGACGATGATGATGATGATGAAGATGATGATGACGATGATGAGGATGAAGATGACGATGATGACAATGATGATGATGATGATGAGGATGATGATGAGGATGAGGATGTGGATGAGGATGAGGAATATGTAATGATGAGGATGAGGATGAGAATGATGAGGAGTATGAGTATGATGATGAAGATGGTGATGTTGAGGAGGAAGAGGGTGATGATGTTGATGATGAGGATGAGCATGAGGAGGATGATGATAAGGAATAGGGTGATGATGATAATGATGAGGATCATGACGAAGATGTTGATGATTATGAAGATGATGAAGATGGCGATGACGATGAGGATGATGATGAGGAGGAGGAGGATGAGGATGATGAAGATGATGATGATGATGATGATGATGATGATGATGATATTGATGAGGAAGAGGGTGACGACTCTGATGATGAGGATTATGACGAAGATGTTGATGATTATGAAGATGATGAATATGATGTTGATGATGAGGATGATGATGCTGATGATGATGAGGATGAGGATGATGATGACGATGAAGATGATGATGATTATGGTGGTGATGATTATGATGATTAGTGTAAAAATTCTACATCTCAAATATGAGTTCATAAATCCATTGTGAGGTAATAATGTCAAATCCTGATTCTTTGGGAAAAGACATTATTGTAGCTATAAGAATATAGACTATTAACTCAACACCCTAACACCCTAATACACTATGATTATTAACTACCACATTGGATGATATCATTATTATGAATTTTGCACCTATCAAATTTGTAATTTGAGATGTTTAACCTCTTTTTAGTCTCCATGTTGAGTTGTAGCATCCTTCTTGCATATTAAAAACATATAATTTACTCAATATGACCTCAATATTCCTTCAATATACAAAAACATAGTTAGTAGATCATATATAGTCAATAGAATAGTGTTGAGATATGAGACCCATGCTCATATTTTTGACCCTAAAAATACCATTGAAGGCCTCAAATGAACTATATAAGGTTTTTTTTTAACATTAATATATTATACAACATATTGGGGGCATATAAAGATGAAGTTTTTGACCTATCACATCTCATTTCCACATTTAGTTTGTTTTAAAAAGAAATAAAGTTGAAGCCCTAATTTATTCCTTTGATTTTACATGAAGCACCATGATTTTATGTTATTGTGTTAAAGAGTGTACATTGGATAGTATTATACATCATTGTTCACATGTGATGTTGATCTAGGTGATTTTCTGCTACAACAACACCACACACCTAGCTCATTCATATAGCATGGGTTTCCATGTTGTATGGTAACTTGAAGTATTGGTTATTTACAAAGGGGTTCCAAATGTTCTTTTCCTTCCTCTCTTGTCAATATGTTATTCATTGTTTATTGGTCCCTATTTTGAAATGAATACATCAAACAACCATTTTATTTTACATTCATGTTTTTTCATTGCAAAGGTTAATGTATGAGATATTTAATTAAATATGACATTTAACTGATATGATATCCAATAGTACTACTACCAATGTGACCATGAATGGCAATATTTGAATAGAAATAATGTTACCGTATGTGGTCCAAGGGCCATCTTAAAGACTAGAGAGGTGAGGTTTCACCACCAATGGGTGCTTGACATTGATTACCTAAAGGGAAAATATTGGAGGAAGACAAGGGATAAACCATGAAAAAGGGATAAACCATGACTATGGAAATTGAACCCAAGAGATATAACAATTACACTCACAAAATTGCTAATCAAACATGCAAAATTCACACCAAAGGAGACTGAAATTGAAGCATAACACTGATTTGTATTCAATAAGTCTACAATAGCCAACCTTGTGAAGTAATAGGATGCTGCAATATATCATTACATGAGAGAATTGAATGCATAAAGATGCCCTTCGAAATAGTCAAAAAGTAGGCTTACTAAATCTAGTCAAATCCTCCATAGATGCTTAAAGCAGTTTCCAAATCTATGAATATGCTCATGAATTTTCTAAGTCAAGTGGGCAAGGTAAAGAGGGATGGAAAGACAAATCATACATTCTTTTATTTGGAGAAAAGGAAGGAGGATGATGTGGGAAAAAAAAAAGTCAACTACACCTAGTCTACCTTTTCCTTTTGCCTTAAATCAGAATAAAACAAGGCAGCTTTTTAGAAAAAGAAGATATGCGCTTTGGAGGATCTGGAATAAAGAAGACATGCTAAATTGGGTTTCTAGGATGTTTCCCAAGCACTCCATGACTCATTTTTAGCATGTGTTGGCTTCTAGGACTTGTAGAAGGAAACTAGCATAGAATGGAATCTAGGAAACTAGGTAATAAGACAAAAACAATTAAAATTAATGTCTAAGGTAGGTAACTATGGGTTGATTATTATAACACCCCCCCTTAAGCCTGAATTTATGATTAAATATCAGAAAACTATAGGGCCTAGAAACAATGCTTAGTCACCCTTTACATACTGCTTGTCCATACAACCAAGGAAAGAGACAAAAAACCCAATGGGAAAATCCTCCCTTAAACATGGAAAAGAAAAACAAAATTTTGGAAATCTTGCCATCAATCATGCTTCACAGCATGATCAGCAATCCCCAGTAGTGATTTGAGATTGTTGAAGGTCTTCTCACAAAAAACTTTGGTGAAGATGTCTGCTACTTGTTTTGAAGATGCACAGAAGAGTAGATCAATGGTGCCATCATGCACAAGCTGTCTGATGTAATGCATATGGATCTCAATGTGCTTGGTTTGCTGTCTCTGAACTGGATCATTTCATATTTGAATGGTGCTCTGATTATCACCATAGATAATAGTTGAAAACTCTGATAGGAAAACACATTCTCCAAGTATCCCCTGCAACCACAAACATTGAGTTGTTGCATTTACAACTCCTCTATACTCTGCTTCTATAGATGAGAGTGCTATGGCACTCTGCTTCTTGCTTGACCAGCTGATTGGTCCTTTTGCAAGCATGAACACAAATCCTGATGTAGACTTTCAATCTGTGTTTTCACCTGTCCAATCACTGTCAGTAAACCCAATCAAATCAAGATCAGATTTGTCTTTGTATAATATCCCATGAGTTCTTATTCCTTGAAAAAAGTTTAGGATCCTTTTGGCTGCTCTCCAGTGGATCTCATGAGGCTGATCCATGTATCTTGAAGCCACACTAACTGCATAAGATAAATCAGGAGAAGAACCTGCTTCTTCAAGCTTAACTCTTGAAAGGAAGGGAGTCTTGCTTGGCTTGCACTATTTCATGTTGAATTTGTTCAGCAAATCCAGAGCATACTTGGACTAATGTACTTTGATTCCATGTTGGGATTGAGCGATTTCGAGACCCAAGAATTGGCTCAACAATCCCAAATCTGTCATAGAAAATGCATGGTTCATTGCATCCTTCAAGGAGGCAATCTCTTTCTTTGAACTTCCTGTAATCAGAAGGTCATCCAAATACAAGAAAATAATCATGAAAGAACCATGAATCATCTTCAAATAGACATTAGGATCAGACTTGCATCGAAGAAAACTTAGTGATAGCAAAAATCCATCAATCTTGGCATACCAAGCGCTCGAAGCTTGCTTGAGCCCATACAATGATTTCTTTAACCTGCACACTAAAGATGGATTAGAAACAAAACCTTCAGGTTGCTGCATGTAAATATCTTTAGTGAGATATTCATTTAGAAAAGCACACTTCACATCCATGTGATGTACCTCCCACTGCTTTGAAGCTACAATGGCTAGAGCTAGCCTTATGGAGTCCATCTTTGCCACTGGTGCAAAGGTTTCATTGTAGTCAATACCATGTACTTGTGAGTAGTCCTTGGCTACCAATTTTGCCTTATATTTCAAAGGTGAACCATCAGCATCAAACTTAGTCTTGAAAACCCACTTACATTGAACTAGCTTCCTCCATGGGGGAAGATCAACTAGTTCCCAAGTGTTGTTCTTCTGGAGCGAGCTGAATTCTTATTTCATAGTTGTTTGCCATATTGGATCATGTGTTGCATATTCATATGTCTGTGGGTCTAATTCAACCATCAGATAGCACTTCTCAACAAATAGAGGATCTTTCACACAAAGGGCACTCTCAAATTGAGATCTAGTCCTCCTAGTGTCACTAGGATTTCTAGCTAGTTCCCTAGCTGCATGAATGGTCTTTGCTTCCCATTTTGGTCTTGTAGGAATGTTAGGATCTACAATCAAATCATCATTATCATACATATCAGAACCAGCAAACTCATTAGTCTCTCCACTTACAATCAATGGATCTGGCGGTGAAGAAGACTCTCCAACTTCAACTGGTACTAAAGGCTCTTCTTGGAACTGAACACTTCTTTCAATGAAAGATTTGTTAGTGCTCAAGTTGATCAGCTTGTGCCCTTTTGAATCTTCAGAATACCCAAAAAATAGGCACTCTTGGATTTGGGGCTACAAAGCCTTCCTCTTTTCAGTTGGAATTCTAGCCCAAGCCTTTGAGCCAAAAATCTTGAAATGGGTCACATCTGGCTTGTGCCCACTCCAAGATTCGAAATTAGTCATACCATCAAGCTGCTTATGATGGACCCTATTCTGGATGTAGGATGCACAGTTTATAGCCTCTCCCAAAAAATTTGGTGAAAATTCTTAGCCTCCATTATGTAGGTTGCCATCTCCTTCAGTGATCTGTTCTTTCTCTCAGCAACACCATTTTGCTATGGTGTGTATGGGATTGAATGCTGCATATGAATACCTGCATATTTACAATACTAAATGAACTTATACTTGACATACTAACCACCATTGTCAAATATGAGGATCTTGAGTTTCCACCTAGACTGGTTTTCAACCAAGGCTCTAAAGACTTTGAAGAGGTCAAAAACTTCAGACTTATGCTTTAGGAAGTAAACCCAACAATACCTGGAAAATTCATCTATGAAGGTCAGTGCATATTTGGCTTGACTCATGGACATATGAGGGAATGGACCAGCAATGTCACTATGGATCAACTCAAGAGGTGTAGAGGTTCTCTCATGACTAGCTTTCTCATACTTGTGCTCTGGGTGTTTTCCTAGGATAAAACCTTTACATACTCCCTTAGAAAACATGATCTTTGGTAACCCTATGACCATATATTTTTCACTCAAATCAGAAAGATACTTGTAGTTAAGATGGCCAAATATTTCATTCCAAATATTTCTTGCTTCATTAGCATGAATCAAAAGAGTGGAGGGGTTTCAGTAGGGTAGAAAATGGGAAAACTTGTATACCTTCGAAGTGTGATCTACAACACCTTTTTCTATGACTTTACCATTTGAAATATCAATGATTTCAACATCATCAGGGGAGAAGATGACCTTCTTTGGAGGCCCAGTATGAGTCATATGATACACTGACAAGAGATTAGAGGAAAGACCTGGAACATACAACACATTATTGAACTTACCATGGTCAAGATCAATCATTCCCTTCCCCAAACTGTCAGTGAGAGATTCATCTCCCAAAAATATTGGTGGACCTTTCAACATGTCAAGAGAGGAGAATGTCTCTTTTCTCGAAACCATATGTCTAGAAGCTCTAGAGTCTATGATGAAGCTAGGTGAGCTTGATGTGCCAGCAACCAAGGCATGTACTCTCTCTCTCTATCCTCTGAATTTGATCCTCCTTCCCTCTTCTTTGAGTAATCAGGAAGGGAGATGTTATTCTTCTCTAGGAGTTGGGTCAACATGTTAATTTGATTCTTCAAACAAGAGCTCTCAGGATGATATCCCTTAATGCAGTATGCGCACTTGCTCATTTCTCCTTTGTTCTTCTTCTGGGAGTTCTTCGTGGAACCTTGGGACTCCTCTTGAGACTTGTCCTTGTCTCTCTTTTGATCAGGTGGCTTTTTATCTTTTTTCTTTCTTTTTGAATCCACCTTTGAATTTCCAGCAACCAAATCTTAGTCTTTGGAAGGTTTGATGGTGCCCATCATCACTAACTTATCTTGCTCCTGTGTGAGGGATTCCATGAACTCTGCAAGCTTAGGCATCTTCCAGGCTCGAGCTGTCAACTTGGTGGCATGGAAGGTCTAAAAAAACACCGAATAGTTAGGACCAAACTTAGAGAGTATGGACAAAACTAGTTTCTCTTCCTTCTTTTCAATCCCACACTGTTTCAACTGCAAAACAAGGGCCTTAAACTTAGAAAAGTAGAGTTGCAATGATTCGAAGCTACTAGGACTCAAGGAGATCATCTCATTCTCAATTTGATGTCCTCTCATCTCATCTATATTTCCAAAAATATCTTCTAGATTCTCCCACACTTCATTAGGTGATGTCAATCCATCAAGATGGAAGAGGAGGTCTCTTGAAATGCTCAAACACAAAATACCATAGGCCTCATCCCTCCTGTTGTGCCATTTAATTTTCTCTGCAGCTACATTGGGCTCTGCATCAATTGCCATAGTCACCCTGTAGAGACCTTTCACTCTCAACAATATCTCCATCTCAGCTTTCCACTCAAAGAAATTGAATGGAGTCAAGATGATCTTCTGAGATTGGTCCATAGCTCAAAAACTATGCCCTCCAGTCAGCAGAATGCACTCCCAATCAAGATGTCGAACCTGCAATAGAAATAAGGAAGGAGATAAATTGAACTACAAATGTTTTGATACAATGTGGAAATTGAACCCAAGAGATAGAACAATTACACTCACAAAATTGCTAATCAAACATGCAAAATTCACACCAAAGGAGACTGAAATTGGAGCATAACACTGATCTGTATTCAATAAGTGTACAATATAAAACCTTGTGAATTAATAGGCTGCTGCAATATATCATTACATGAGAGAATCGAAAGCATAAATATGCCATTCGAAATAGTCAAAAAGTAAGCTTACTAAATCTAGTCAAATCCCCCATAGGTGCATAAAGTAGTTTCCAAATATATGAAGATGCTCATGAATTTGCTAAGTCAAGTGGGAAATGTAAAGAGGGATGGAAAGACAAATCATACATGCTTTTATTTGGAGAAAAGGAAGGAGGATGATGTGGGTTAAAAACAAGTCAACTACACCTAGTCTAGCTTTTCCTTTTGCCTTAAATAAGAATAAAACAAGGCAGCTTTTCAGAAAAAGCAAATATGCACTTTGGAGGATCTGGAATAAAGAAGACATGCTAAATTAGGTTTTTAGGATGTTTCCAAAATGCTCCATGACTCATTTTTAGCATGTGTTGACTTCTAGGACTTGTAGAAGGCAACTAGCATAGAATGGAATCTAGGAAACTAGGTAACAAGACAAAAATAATTAAAATTAATGTCTAAGGTAGGTAACTATGGGTTGATTATTCTAACAATGACAAGGGATAAACCATGACATAGTTCAAGTGAAGTCTAAACCAAAGGAGAAGGAGTTCAAGGTCACGCACCAAAAGAGACCACACGCCAAAAGAGGAGGAGACCTACATACGACTGAAGGAGAGAGACCTTGTGCTTGTTCACCTAGAGGAGACCCACATACTTCTACGCCCAGTTATGCGCCTAGAGGAGATAGAGACCACTGGAAAGGAGACTGAGATGTATTTGGTAAGTTCAACCAAAACACTTAAACTTTGAAAATTGCTTATCTGTAGAGCACATAAAAATTGAAAATTGCTTATCTGCAGAGCACATAAAAATTGAAAATTGCTTAACTACAGAGAAATACATTGTGCAGACTAGGGCCATTTGGAAATGAATTACTTCCTTCTCTATAGAGCACAATGATCTCTTTTTTGTGAGTGTTTGGGGGTTTGGAAATGCATTGCATGAACTAGGGTTTAAATTTCATACCTGGCTTCATTTGAACCACACTAGTTGAGGGTTCCGAATTTCATACACCGATTTAGATTGCACTTGTGAGTATTCCATTATTTATTTTTTCCAACAATTTGGATTGGAAAATTGGAACTGTGTGCATAACTTGAACTAACTCTGCAAATACATGTGAAATTATGAGAACGGATTCAAGTAAAGGTTATTTGTGTGGACACAATAACATTTCTTTTGAACTCTTTGTACTACAAAACGAAATGAAGACCGTGAAAAGGTTACTGCGATGGTTCTCTTGTCAAGACAGATGAATGTTATTGATGCAATGATTGATTTTCAAACAGATATTTGGATCTTACACTTAGATATAATGATTCCTTGGGAGGAGAGGGATGATCAAATTTTATCCCCTGTTTTGAAGAGTTTGGAGGTTGGGTAATTGATGATTGGTGAGACCCTATTCTTAGTGATCCAAGTGTCATGGTAATCAAATTTTATAGTTTATCAGTCATAAAGTTTTTAGTGTTGTATTTACTCACCCCTTATGGCCCATGGGATATGTCTGGCCAACTGATAGAAGGCACTATTTTAGTATTAAGGTTGGGAGAGTAATTATCACATATTTAATCATTCTCTACTCTTGGACATGTTTAAGAAAGGCTGGTGGAGGAACATAGAGAAGATGCAAAGTCTTATTCCAATAATCTGCACTTGGAAACAGACAATTCTTCTTGTAAATTCTATGCAAGAGGGTATTATGTAGGGTTGAATGGAACTTGTGTAATATTCCAAGGTGGAATTCAACCAAATGCAAACTTCTGTGGTGATACTCAAATCCACCAGGGTGAATTTCTGGAACGTACAAGGATAACCCATAGGGAATGTCAAAGTCAATATAATCTTCCTGAAAGTACATGTTAAAACAATTTAAAGTATTTGTTACCCTCTTATGGTGCTTTCAATCACAAGGGAATTTTATGCTTGCATTGATTCCTGACCATCTTATTTTTTAAGGTCATAGAAAGCTTTTTTCCTTTCTTGGAGCCAGTTTCTCATAATTGTACATAACCTGGTTGGGAGAGACCTCAATTCTGTAACGGTAAAATACCATTTACTATAACTTCTCGAACTTCCACTTTCGAAAATACAAATAGTCCATGAATATATATAAAAATTGATAAAATAAATATGATCTTTTACAAGATAGACTTTCCTGTATTTATAATGGTTTAAAGGGTGTCTAAGGCAACTCTTCATAAAGAGTTACATCATTTTAGTAATTAATATTATATTATTATATTATTATTGTTTGTTGTTATTATTATTATTATTTCTATTTCTCTATATATGTGTGTGTGAGTTGATGTTTATTATTATTATTATTATTATTATTATTATTATTATTATATTCATACATTTCCTTTCTCTTAAACATGCTTTGTCCTCAAAGCATAGTTTATTGTATGACTTTGTTCTCTTGCTCGTAACGACTTTTCATGATGTTGTGAACTTGGAACTACGATGCTTAATGAAACTAGGCATTATAATCTTTGGATTGCTGAACTAATATGTTGCATTTTTTGGGAAGTGATCCATCCCAAATCTACGTTCATTGGAATTGTTTGATAATCAACTGCTCGTTCAGAACTTCTTAATTTAGGATTCCATAAAAGTTGTCGATGTTTTTTTTGTTCATTTTCAAGGTTGTAGTTGGTTTGTCTATAAGAAGAACAATGTTCATTTTCCACTTTACTTTGATGTTGGTTCTATCGACTTCTGTGATTTGGGTGACGATAAGGTATTCAAGCCATTTATGGAACCCTTGTAAAAAATTCAATAGTTTGTGATTCTCCCGATTTACTGGTTGATGATAACTTTGAGTATTTTTCTGACTTCTCATTTTTTAATTTTTTAATTTGTTCAGTTAACTCTTGATTCAATTTTTTTAAGTGAGAATTTTCTTCATTTTTTTCTAATAGATTCTTATTGAATTCATTATGGAGATTCACTTCCTTTTTGTGGAATTTCTCTTGGATTTCTTCTTGCGATCTTTTTTCCCTTTTTAATTTCTTAATCTGTGCGATCAATTCTTGATTATGATTCTTCAAATGAGTAATTTCTTCATCCTTACCGACAACAATCTTTTCAACTTCTTTCTGCTTCTTTTGTTCTGACTTCTAATTACCCTGTGAAATCATCTTTGATATATCCTTAAAGTATTCAGATGTTGGAGCTTCTAAATTCGATTTCATTGTAATATCTTGAAATGTGATTCTCTTTTGCTTATAGGAAAATGTCATAAACTTCTTTTCAACATTTAAGATGAAAGTCCCTAATGTTTTTATCCAAGGTAAACCCAAAATTATGTCACTGTCAAAGCTCCATAAGGAACTAACAATGAATTTCGATGTGACCATATGATCTCCAACATTCAGTTGTAAGCCACTTATTTCAATTTGTTTCCTGTCCCAAAAGTCTAGCTCTTCACTTATATTTGACTCAGGAATAACTAAATGGTTAATGAATTTAGTACTAATATAATTATTACTTTCAGCAGGTGCAATAGAAATCGTGATATCCTTCCCTGCAAGTCTCCCTTTAATTCTCAATAGTATTGCAACATTTCTTTGCTAGGTGATAGGAAATTTTTCCTTCTTTTCAAAATTAAAATCCATATTCTTGAGTTTTCTTTAAAATTTAATCAATATCTCCTTTTTTTCCAATAGTTTTGTAAAATGCAAGTAGATTGAGTGGTTGGGAGGAATAAGTGTTACCTTCCCCACCTAAGTTCAATTCTCACTTGCTTCTTGGTAGTTGTTATTATGCACTTTTATATTCAAACCCAAACCCACTTTAAGAAACCACGTGTGGTTTCACTTCTACCCTTTTTTTTCTTTTTCTTTTATCTTTTTTTTTTAACTTTTTTTTTCTTTGCCTTTTTATTTTTTCTTTTGACTTTATTTTATTCTTTTACTTGGTCAAAGACCATAATTTTAGGGAATCCCTAGGATTATGATTAAAAATCACGATATGACCAAAGGCATGGATCAAAAACTAGCTTTGATACCACTGTAACGGTAAAATACCATAAAGTCTATCTTGTAAAAGATCATATCTATTTTATCAATTTTTATATATATTCATGGATTATTTGTATTTTTGAAAGCGAAAGTTTGAGAAGTTATAATAAACGGTATTTTACCATTACAAAATCTTTTCTGGTGTTGCATGGTTTTGTTTGGCCAGAGTTAGTTTCAGCTGCTTGTGTCGTGCATTGAGGGAAGTTTCTTTTCGTTTCCAGTTGCCAGTAATTCTGCTGCCACATTTGGCTAAGGTGTCAATATGCAATGTTTCATAGTTTTGCAAAGAAAAAGTATCAAGAGATGAATATCAGTCATCTTTGTACTACGGATTTAGTTCAAGGATGAATTTTATGATTAATGTGTAGATTCCAGTTCTAGTCTGTATTCTATATTTTTAAGTACAAGCATTGCACTCACAATTTTGTAGTTAGTATTCAAAATTGAAGCTGCATAATACACCTCACAAATGTTGTTTTATGGTAATTTCTTATTCATTAGATTCAATAGTGCATGGAAGTGCACTACTCTAATTAATGAGGAGCAAAGCTCTGTGCAGGTGGTTGCATAAGATCTCAGGGTTGATCTGTATGTGTAGCTTCAATTTTTACCTTCCAAGTTTTAATTGGTAGATTCATACTTCTATTAGTTTCTTTTTATTCACAATTACTTGATTTTTGAGAAACATGTGTTAGGTTATTGTTTTTTTTTATTCTATATTTAATCTTACTAGTGCTTGATTTATAAATTTTTCTTCTAAGTTTGGTATATCTTGTTCTGGAGTTTGCTTGTACCTTTTATCTGTAGATAAAGTTTATTTCCCTATTTTAAGTTTTAACCTGTAGTTCACAAAGATATCTTAGCAGAGGTCAAAGTACATGGAGAGGATACAGAGCAGTAGTGATAGGCAGACCCGTTCATTGTCATTCCTCACATATCTATAGTCATATCCAACACCTATATATTCCCGACAGTGCATTTTATTTGATAGTTTGGTGTACCAATGAAATGTGAATAAACATATTTTGTATATGCATGCAACCTTCAATTTAGAACATTTGATGGCCTTTGAAAACAAGAAATTTCCTGATTAGCTTCGTTTTTATTCAAGTTCAAATTGCAACCAATGGAGTTTACTAGTTAATATTTGTTTTAGGTGTGTGTTCAATGTCCAAAATTTTTAATATGTTGCAATGAATATTTAGTGTCAATAGATATCTAGGTATGACCTGAGAAACACTGACTGTGGGCAAGGTTTGTGATTTCTACAGTAGTCATTTTATGACATGTTAAACGATAAACACATTTATGAGGGAACATCAGTAGTGTATCGTAGTAGGACTGATATGGGAGTTGCAAATTTTGCAGATATCTTTTAGGTGTGGTAAAACATGAATAGTTGGATCTGATTAATATCACTAAGGATTCTAACAAAGCGAATTAGTTTGGTGTTCATTATGAATGAAACAAATTATTACTATGAAAGTAAGCTTTGCATCATGTATTTATATATGTTAAAATATCAATGGTCGCATGGATTGGCAGCTCCTATGCACATCCATACTTTGATGGTCTATCATTTAGGTAGACTGTTCTGTATTAGCGCTCATATTTCCCGTCATCTAATTGAGTTGTCTCTTTCTGGTTTCTTAATCTATAGGATTTTTCTTACTGGATCTCTTCCATGTCTTTTCCTTCATGGATTTGTTATATTTGTTGATGGATAAATGATTATTTTCTCATCGTGGGCAATTTTATAGTTTTCATTAAAGAGAGAACATCAAGTTTCATGTTGTAATGAAGTTTGTTAGGATTAATAATATCATATCTTCAAATCATTGTTATTCCTTCCATGCAACTGTTGCATCTTGTATGTTCACAACATGCCCATAATTCTCTTTTATAAAGGCCTCGTCAACAATTCTTCTGTAATGATAACACCTTTTTTGGTCTTCTTTTGTAATAATGACTGAAACTAAGATGTTTTCAAAATTATTTATTTAGAAGTTATTGATGTAATTTTCATTTTTCCACTACAAATTGAACAAAAAAGCGATCTCAAAACAAAAAATGTTGGTGGGTTTTAACGAATTTTCCTTTTGTTTTTATAGAGGAAAGTATTTCTCTGTTTAAAGTGATTCATTGAAATTGGTTGATAATGGCCATTTCCTTGAGGCACATTTATCACACATTTTCTTTAGTTAGATTCCTCCCACACTCCATGTAAACAACATTACAATAAATATTTCCTTTTGAACAAATGGCAAAAAAAAGCACTTTGTCAAATATGAAGATGTTTCCAGAAATCAATGCTTTAAGGTTTGGGAACGCAGAACGGTATTGTCAGATTCTTCAATATTTTTGCATGCTTCATGCATGGAGAATTAATTCAAATACCCATGTGATTTTGAAAATGGGTTTCAACTTTCTTAACCATATAAATAGTTATATATTTATGTTATTTAAAAATAAACAGGAGTCTTAGTTGTGGGGAAATTTTATGCATTGATGAAATTTACTAAATCTTCTCGAGGTCATTAAGTTTTAGATAAAGTGCTAAGAATGTTGGTGCAATGGTTGTTTTTGTTTTGATGATGAAAAAAAAACCCACTAATACAGATCTGGTTGTGTGCACTCCTACATGTGCGTTGCAGAGATCATGGCACACACACAAGAGAAAACTATGTAGGATTTGTCAAATGATTTTGATGGAGGTTGAATAAAATTGGAGGACGCCCTCTCCATCATAATAGATCTCATCATGTAAAGAGACAAATAGATCTTCTCTTAGTGGATTTGCCTTCAAAACACTGAAAATATAGGCTCAATACATCTGCATAGGTAGCTTCAGTTATAGATTTGTATGCCCATTTATTTATGCCCTAGAATTGGAGAATAGATATATAGATATTTAATTGATGGTTCTACCCTTGAAACGCTATAGATATATGCTCAATAAATCTGCAATAACGGTATAGTAATGGATCTTCCCTTTGAAAGGCATATATACCAATATGGGGTCTCTATTCCAGATCTGAACAATGATTTGAATCAAGTGATTTATACAAAGCAATATCAATATACAATTCTCAAAGGAACCCTGATAAGGAGTTTTGAACCTTCTGTACAGTGAATTGTGACAACATTGGGAGACATTCATTTGAATATATCTGATGTCATGTACAAGCCATTGATCAAAATATGAAACTAGAAATTGTTTCCACAATAAAATAGATGACCCTCTTAACTGAGCCAAGTGAAGTTACGACATGTCTTACCATTGACCATATCATAAGGCACATACATATTTCAGTAAAGCATTCAAGAAAGGTACAAAAATTCCTCTAGAATCCCCTTGTAGTTCAAAGTCCTTCCAATGCTATCAGATATAGGAAATGAACCTTCTCCCCCTCTACAGGTCAGCTTAATAATCGAGGAAAGACAAGAAGTCTAGATACTAGAGAGTGAATATGTGAACGCTTGGACAACATTATTGTCAAGAATAAATGAAAATGACTATAGATGGCTAGCTTAACTTAAGTTGTAATTTAAACCACACTTGATTAGGTGATAATCATTTCTTAAGAAATAAGAGGTTTACAATATTTCTTTTCTGGCATTTGTTGAATTATGTGCTCTAGGAGCTCTAAATGAAGTTGAGTTGGAACTTGGTGGTCAAAGAAGAAGAGCATTTAGGAAAATTCAAATTTATATTTGGATATACATAAATAGAGGGAGATGAAGCTAAAATGTTGTCTGAGATCATTCAACAAGTACTTAATTTGCTATAATGATCCAGGAGGATATTGGTGGCCACCCACCTATTCCTCTTGGACCCCCACCATTGTTTCTTTCAGTTTTCAAGTTTCCTTAATTGTAGCACAATTTACTATTTTTGGCAGTTTTTGGGTCCTAAACTTCCGGAACTGTCTTGAGGCCCTAAACGATGTTTTTTTGGCATCGAATGGTCGGGCAAATATGAGTTTGTTTCAAAATCAATATTTGCTATTTATGGATGTAGTCCTTAAACAGATATTTCTAACGATGTATCATGCACGTCAAACAGAGGTAGTATGCTAAAGTTACGACCCCGGGAAATTGATGTACCAAGTTACCCAACGGGGCCCACATTAAGGCGTTTCACCTCCTAGGGTTAGGTTTTGGGATGTGTAGGGTTTCCATTGTTTCTCAATAATATATAGGCCTTCGAGCCTCATTGTAATGGAGAGTTTAGAGGCATGTAGCCACCACATCTCTTCTCAGAGATAAGCTACCAGCACTCTAGCTAGTTTATTTCCATTCTGTATGTAAACAAGTTTCGGTTATGGATTAATGAAATGAAGTGTTATTTCTGTTGCATATTTGTTTCTATGGTTATTTGTGTATTCTGTTGCATTCCTGCATAAATCTGAATCAGTGGTATCAGAGCAATCTGCTCTTTCTCGATCCTTCTTTGCATGTCCCCAACGAGGGAGGGGTATAAAGAGTTAGGGCTCGATTTGGTTGAACCTTTGCAAGATCAGCCTCGCAAATCCCGATGGCCACCCATGGGGGATGAAAAGAAATACGAGGGCGCAGAAGATCCTATCAAAATGTTGCTCGAGGAGGCCCTTGAAAAACAAAGGAAAGTGATGATGGATAACTTTGCCTAGATCCTTCAACGACTTCTCATTGGTGGTGCATCTGAATCTAGCAGCCACTCTGGAGGTGCAACCCCTTTTAAGACTACAAGTAAACTTCGACATTCCCATATTTGATGGTCGAATAGATGCAAACACCGTAGATAAATGGTTGAATCTATTAGAAGGATATTTCTCGATTCATGACTTTTCTGACTTGGAAAATATTACTTTTTCTCTACTCAAATCCGCCCCCCATGTCAAGGACTAGTGGGAAACCTACTGTGAGAGAAAGGATGAGGAGGAACCCTCTCTGTTCTTAGTCGTACCCACTTGGAATTATTTTTGAGATGCCATAAAAGGACAATATTATCCGGTGGGGAGCTATGAGGACAAGTACATCCAATGGACTACGTTGCGACAGCAAAGAGATCAAGATGTGCATGAGCTGACAAATCTATTGCATACCCTGCGTACCAAGTTGGGTATCAAATATTTAGAGAAACATTTGGTGCTGAAGTACCGCAGTTGTCTACACAGATACATTCAGAAGGAAATGGAGTTCCTCAACATCTCTTCACTTGGTATGGCATATCGGTATGCTGCCAAAATTGAGCAAAAATTCAAACAGAAAAAGTGAGACTTTGGATCTGCGAATCAGAAGCAAGGGAAAGGTGCCCCCAAATCATAGAACCAAGGACACATCCAAGGCATGGCGACTTAAGAAAACTTTCCAAAGCTGCAAGAAAAGAGCAACACTGCAAAGCCGAAGAAGGAAGCGGGAAAGTGGTGTGAGTTCCATAAGAGCCCCACTCACAACACAAGTGAGTGTCGGGCTAAGCAGTCACTGGTGGCTAAGATAAAGGCTTCTGAATCAGATGCATACTCTGACACTGAATCTGAACCCAAGAAGGGGAATGACAGAGGGAAGAAGATTATTGATGCAAATCCCAACACCACCATTGCCACCATGAAGATCCAAAAGGAAGAACCAGAAGATTCAGAGGAGGAGGGGCGTCTTTTCCACTCCTAGATGTGGGTAAAGGGTTCCCCGCTACAGTTCATCGTCGACAGTGGGAGCCAAAAGAACCTGATTTCAGTAGAGGTCGTGAAGTGGTTGGGTTTGCTGACCATGGCACACCCGCAGTCGTACACCATCGAGTGGCTTCACCAAGGACGAGATCTTCATGTCAGCCAGCAGTGCCGCCTTCCCTACAGCATCAATCCCTTCACAGATGAGGTATTATGTGATATTGCTCCTCTTGATGTTTGTGATGTATTATTAGGTCAACCATACTTATGGAAGCGACATGCTGTGTATGAGTCCCGACCTCGTGCTGTTATTATTACGTTGGGAAAGAATTTGTACAAGATACCAGAGGTACCACCCCCTACCGCTATCTCTTTGGTTACTACAAAACAATGCAGTAAGCTCATTTCCAAAACCGGGAAGTTTGTTTTCTTGATGATCTGCCCTCAGGGCAAGAAGAAGATCGTGGCCACAACCTCTAGACAGAGCCCCTCTGCATGACAACAACAAATGGACAAGGTCATGGAGGAGTACTGGGACATATTCACCTCACCCACCGAGGTGCCTCTCCACTATTAGGTCAAGCACCCCATCGATCTGACCCCAGGTGCGCCACTGCCCAATGGACCGATCTATCACCACTCTATTCTGGAGAATGATGAAATCAAGAGGCAAATTCAGGAGCTGCTGCAAAAGGGTCACATCTGGCCAAGTTCATCGCCCTGTGGGAGCCCAATCGTGTTGGTACAGAAAAAATATGGGACTTGGAGACTCTGTATTGACTATCGGGCGCTGAACAAGATCATTGTCTAGAATATGTACCCAATCCCACGGATTGATGACCTCCTGGACCAGCTTAAAGGGGAAAAATATTTTAGCAAGATCGACTTAAAGTCTGGGTATCACCAGGTACCGATCGAGACGAGCGATGTGTGGAATACTGCCTTCAAAGCCAAGGAGGGCCTTTTCGAATGGTTGGTCATGCCTTTCGGGCTGACAAATGCTCCTGCAACCTTCATGAGACTGATGGATGACATCTTGCAGCCATTCACCAACTCATTTGTAGTAGTGTACTTGGATGACATCCTGATCTTCAGCCAAACTTGGGAAGAGCACCTCCACCACATTCAACAGCTCCTCCAAACATTGCGGTAGCACAAGTTGTGTGCCAATTTGCACAAGTGCACTTTTGGCATGACCTAGGTTCAGTATCTGGGATACATTATTGATGACTGTGGGGTACATGTGGATCCAACCAAGATCCAAGTCATTCAGGATTGGCCATCCCCAACTACTCTAACAGAGCTTCATAGCTTTTTGGGCCTTGCTAATTTCTACCGCTGGTTCATGTTGGGATTTTCTCATATCACTTGGCCCTTGAGTCAAGTCACCAAGGGAGGAGTGAAAGCAAAATTCTTTTGGTAAAAAACTCAGTAGAAGGTGTTTGCAGAATTGAAACATCACCTCTGTTGTGCCCCAGTGCTCACATTGCCAGACTTGCAACAACCATTTGAGATCGAGATAGATGCCTCTGACTATGCTATTGGGGCAGTCCTTACTCAACAAGGGCATCCAGTGGCATATCACAGTGAGACACTGTCAGACACAGTCCGCAAATATCCCACTTATGACAAAGAGATGTATTCCATTGTACAAGCTTACCGGCAATGGAAGCATTACATTTTGGGGAAGGAAACGATCATCCACACAGACCACCGACCCCTGGAGTTCATGCAGACATAAGGGAAGTTACAGAATGATCGCCATCAGAAGTGGTCCACATATCTACAACAGTTTCATTTGAACATCAAGTACAAGAAGGGAAGCACCAATAATGTTGCAGATTGCCTCAGCTGATCACCAATCATGGTGATAATGACCGTGCTCAACTCTTGTGGGCACGAGAATTCTGTTTGGCCGCTTCTCTACAAGAGTGATCCAGAATTCAGCCACACATACTAGATGCTCTTGGAGGGAAACCAAGTTCCAAAATTTCACCTCCAGGATGTACTACTATGTCACATGGGACACCTTTGTGTTCCTTCAAGCGAACGTTCCAAGATGATTTGGGAAGCGCACTACAGTCGGGTCGCTGAGCATTTCAGGGTTGAGAAAATAGTGGCAGTACTGCAGAAGTATTTCTATTGGATGAACCTTCGACAGGACGTCGGGAAGTACATCCAATCCTGCATTGCCTGCGCCATTGCCAAACCATCCATCAAGAAGCAAGGCCTCTATACTCTGTTCCCTACCCCTAGTCGACCTTGGGAATCCATCTCCATGGATTACATGTCAGGCCTTCCTTCTACTAAGCATGGCAACGACTGTTTGTTTGTTCTCGTTGACAGATTCTCAAAGATGGCCATAATGGCGGCCTGCAAGAAGAATATCACAGTAGAAGCCACTGCTAAACTCTTCTTTGAACGAGTGTGGGTACACTTTGGTATCCCACAGTCTATAATCTCAAACTAGGACAGCAAGTTCCTTAGTACATTCTAGTCTAGCCTATGGTCAATGCTAGACACCAAGCTCACAAATTCCACATCTTTCCATCCCCAGACTGATGGCCAGACAGAGGTCGTCAACAGGATGATCGTACACATTTTGCGCATGTACAACTCAAACCATCCATGCACATGGGATGAGAGCCTCCCCTATGTACAGCAAAGCTATAACTGGGCCCTCCATAGCTCAACCAACCACAGCCCCTTTCAGGTGGGCTTGGGATTCCAGCCACTATGTCCCATTGACGCAGCCATGCCATTTGCAGCTACTCAGGGTGATTGAGCTCATATCCAGTCTAAAGTTTCCAAGGAAAACAGCTTCATCGAGCACATTCAGCACATTTGCCAACAGGTTCATGACATATTGGACAGATCCAATGCTAAGTACAAGCAGTGACATGATCAGCATCAGGTGCAACACAACTTCCAGGTGGGCGACAAAGTGTGGCTACATTTACAGAAGGAGCACCTCGCTGGATCCCACCGCAAGCTTCACCCACTCCGATATGGGCCATACACCATCACCAAGGCTATCGGGGATAATTCCTTTCAGCTCAATATTCCACCATTCCTTGCTCTGCACCCAGTGTTCAATGTGGACTGCCTTCGGCCCTACTTTCCACCTCTACTGGACACATAAGACGTTGCAGAACAACTCACACCAACAGAGTTAAACCTCGACTGCATGGAACAAGCCACAACTGATAGAATTATGGACAAACAGATCAAGAACACCCGCCAGCAGAAGATCCAGCTATATCGAGTTGTCAAAGCAGGCCAACTCCTTCACCAGGGAAAGTGGCTCACCGGGGACCAAGTTCAACAGAAGTTTCCTCATCTCATGGAGGAACTCAACGCAATGGGGACCATTGCTTCCTAAGGGGGGAGGAATGATCCAGGAGGATATTGGTGGCCACCCACCTATTCCTCTTGGACCCCCACCACTGTTTCTTTCAGTTTTCCAGTTTCCTTAATTGTAGCACAATTTACTATTTTTGGCAGTTTTCGGGTCCTAAACTTCCAGAGCCGTTTTGAGGCCCTAAACGACGTTTTTTTGGCATCGAATGGTCGGGAAAATATGAGTCTGTTTTGAACTTAACATTTGCTATTTTTGGATGTAGTCCTTAAACAGATCTTTCTAACGATGTATCATGCACATCAAACAGAGGTAGTATGCTAAAGTTACGACCCCAGGAAATTGATGTACCAAGTTACCCAACGAGGCCCACATTAAGGCGTTTCACCTCCTAGGGTTAGGTTTTTGGATGTGTAGGGTTTCCATTGTTTCTTAATAATATATATTCCTTCGAGCCTCATTGTAACGGAGAGTTCAGAGGCATGTAGCCGCCACATCTCTTCTCAGAGATAAGTTACCAGCACTCTAGCTAGTTTATTTCCATTCTGTATGTAAACAAGTTTAAGTTATTGATTAATGAAATGAAGTGTTATTTCCGCTACATCTTTGTTTCTATGGTTATTTGTGTATTCTATTGCGCTCCTGCATAAATATGGATCATATAATTACTAGTAACAAAATAGATCATGGTGGATAAATTTCTGGTTAGCTCAAGTCATAATAAATGGTCATTGGTCAACATTGCTCTAAAAATGACGCCTCAAAGAAAGAAAGATAAATCGTGATAATCTTCTATAAGCTTTAAATATTTATTTTTTGAATAATATGCACTATGGTTATGAGTTAACAAATACAGATACGTTACTTACGCTAAACTTGATTATGGCATAAGGTAGATTTAAACTAGTAAAACTTAAAAGAAGTAATAATTGTGATTGTGAAAGAAGACAAGTCTAGTACAAATACCTTGGTTATTTGTGTTGATAGGTATACAAAGAATATGAATAGTATTAAGAATTAAAATACCTTGGCATTGGATATTTTCCAACCTTGTGGGTCCAACTTAACCATTTTTTGGGAAGATTTACATACATGACTTCAAAAATAACATTTCCAAACCGAAGGTTAAACAAGAAGCTACATATCTAATCATTTCTACAAGGATATTAAGAATGGAGATGGATGGTAAACATGAATTTCACTCATATTATAAATTCAAAAGTTAAAGCTACCATAATATCTCTATCAGTGACCAAATTGGGTGGTATTTCCCTAGTCACTGGGATACTTTTATGATATCTTGCATCTATCACAAAGAAACAAGATGGTGAACTAATATTAGATTATGATGTTTTGTTGATTGGCTTTCATTTGAGGATATTTGGAGTGCTTAGTTTAGCATATTTGAATATATACTTATTCTCTAATAAATGAAGAATAAACAATTTACTTATATTGATATGACAATTGTCATTTATTAATAAAGTAGTGATGATATGCTTTCATGATGGTATGCAAAAACATAACATTCTCTAATGTTTATAATGATGTTTTGCATATGCTATATATTGACATGATGGTCAAATCAAAACTATCTTAGGGATACATATGACTCCATTACAACTATGTTGATATGTTGAGTAACTCCAATAATTCCTATTATCCTTGTTGACGATGATATAATGATGGGATATACTTGAAATCACATGATTATAGTAGGAAATGGTTTCTTGATAATAATTTCTAATTTCATTAGATGATATAACTATATTTATTATGTTAAGTGTTGGATCAAACCTCAACCAAGGATAATTTTAAGGAACCATACTTATTTAAAAGTGTATAAATGTTGGTGAATCTTACCAATTCCTAAAACGCCAACTATAAAATATTTGGCAATATTTTTCTAAATATATTTCAATTTTGAAGGATTTTATATCGTTTATATAATAATTTGGCGATTTTTAGGGTGAAAAATATTTATCCTATCAAAATTGGGCAAAACTCGGCTTCAAAAAATGCAAATTTGCGAATATTTTTTTGGAGAAAAACATGAAAAAATAGCCCATGGGATAAATTTCACCCCTAAGGTGATCCTTGACCTCAACCAACAAAACCTAGTCAATAGGGGTCCCACGTTGTCGACAGTCAACTCACCGCAATCTCCTAGAGCATCGGCACAGACAGGTTTTACCCTGTCTGACAACACCCATAGAGCAGATGCGGTCTCACCCGAGATGTTCAAGGGAGAGCTGACAGAACCAAGTTTCCGTAGAAAGGAAGAGGATCATGAGCATCGAAAGTTCATCAAATTATTTATTAGACATCTAGACATTCACATAACCATTTGCCATTCAGATCGCATCATCCATTTATCACAGAGATAATCATGCTAATTGTGCAAACAAATCTAGACAAAGTATATCATTCATAAGCATTACACATCACATCATAGATCTAAATTGCATACATTCATCATAAAGTTGCAGGAACAAGAAGACAAGAAGAGACAAAAGAATAACATTTTAGATCAACATCTCTCTCATCATATTAATTTCTACGCAATCAACCACAGATCTAAAACCAATAAGGGTGATTCCATGAAGATGGGTAACACTTTTTGGCCAAATTTGGCGATGAAAACCTGATTTTTTACTCATGTGCTAGATAGAAGCCCTCAAAAC
>LPNX010856741.1:539-56282 GCA_001517045.1 Pseudotsuga menziesii
ACCTTTGACTATTGTAAGAGAAATAGAGATGAACTCTCTAGATGCTGAATGCAGCCCACTGTTTACCTTCAAATGATGACGTTAGACCTGTTGTAGGTGATGGCAGCCCTTATTTTAATGATGTTAGCCCTTTAGAAAGGAACCAATATCCTCAATTCTTATCAAAATTGTACTTCTGGTTTTAGCTAATTTAGGGCTTTAACAAATCCTTGACATCCCTGCTCGATAATAAATTTTCTCTTGATTGTTTTTTCCCCTAGGGGGTTTTTCCAGGGTCTGCTTGACCAAAATTACTGTCAGATTTTTATAACTGTTTGCTGTTTTTACCTTGTTTTTTGCTGCTAGAAATGCTTAATCAACAATATATCAGTCTACAGTACATTTCTATTTAATGCTTGAGAAAATTACTTGGGTTTTGATTACTATTGAAGTATATGTAGTATTTTGCAATAATGTTTATTGTCAAAGAATTGCTACCTTATCTGTTGTATTAATTTTTTGGTTATGCGTTTAGAGTGCAGGTCATTTGATGAGGGTGCTTTTTGAGATTGTCCTAAAAAAAGGATGGGCTCAGTTAGCCGAAAGAGCTCTTAATCTGTGCAGAATGGTTAATAGGCACATGTGGAGTGTTCAAACTCCTCTTCGTCAATTCAAAGGCATCCCAAATGATATTTTGACCAAAATTGAAAAGAAATATTTAGCTTGGGATCGATACTATGATCTCTCTGCTCAAGAGATTGGGGAGCTCATTCGTTTTCCAAAGATGGGTAAAAGCATTCATAAATTTGTCCATCAGTTTCCAAAGTTGGATCTTTCTGCTCATGTCCAACCAATAACACGAACTGTATTGAAAGTAGAACTAACTATCACTCCAGATTTTCAGTGGGATGAAAATATTCATGGATATGTGGAACCTTTTTGGATAATAGTAGAAGACAATGATGGTGAATATATACTCCATCATGAATACTTTATGTTAAAAATGCAGTTTGTTGAAGATGACCATCATCTGAGCTTCACTGTCCCCATCCATGAACCTCTTCCTCCCTAGTACTTTATTCGTGTTGTATCTGATAAGTGGTTAGGGTCACAGACAATATTGCCAGTTTCATTTAGACATCTTATTTTTCCAGATAAAATAACCACCTCCAACTGAGTTGCTAGACTTACAGCCACTTCCTGTGTCTGCGTTAAAAGTAGCCTTACATGGCCTTTCTCACCAGAAAGAAATCCCAGTCAATATTATGTGTCTCAGACATTTCTACCGGCCTTCTTAATCATCCATCTATCTCCAAAAATGAACCCCTTCTTAAACTAGTATATGAATGACTTCCCTATTCAGTTTCTTATCCTGCTTTTCTCGTAGTAAATAGAAGTATGTTGCATTGGCACAAAACATGTCTTCAATGGAAAGAATAGAGGCATCTGGTAGTACTAGAAGCTTTCAATATTTAATTGAGCATTATGTCTTTATGATAAACACATATTAGAGCACAATATATTACACTCAATCAGTAGAATTGGTTTCCATTGAAAGCATAGAGGGAAGCCAAGATACCAAAAATCTTACCCTTTAATGAGGCAGTTAATTTCTGTAATTAGCTCTCTTTATAATGTCTCTCTAAATCTCAGCAAAGAGGGCATCTAATGCTATTTAACAATATGAAACAGCCCTACAGTCCCCTGGTGAAAAGTATTCATTCTCCTCCCATTTCTATTTGCATTTCAGATTTCACCAGGCATGCCAAGAGCCAAGCAGATCAGATTGTTGGGCAAGTAGGTCTCCCTGTTTTCATGGGAGCATTTACACTTTTGGGTCTGGCTGTAAATTCCTCTACTGAAGTAATTTTTGGGCGTGTAATCTCAAATCCCATTGAATTTCTTGCACAAATTGGTGGTATTGTGCCCATTTCACTATCCATTTTTGGGGTTTCCTGGTTTTGTCGAGAGCTTCATTTGGGATCAGAGGGGCTCATATACCAACAATTCTGAGAGCGTTGGTAGCTTGTGGGTGGTTTGGCATTGAGACATGGATTGGTGGGCAGGCCATATTTGTGCTCCTCAATGCCTTGCTGAAGGGGAAGATGACAGGCCTATTCATTCCATGGCTTGGAACCAGTGTTCCTGAATTTGCATGCTTCTTGGCTTTTTGGATTTTGTAGCTAGTAATTATGTGGAATGGGATGGAGAGCATCAGGAAGCTGGAGAAGTACTCTGCTCCGATCTTGATTGCACTTTCTGGGGCTCTGCTGTTATGGGCCTATGTGAATGCAGGTGTGTTTGGCCCTATGCTTTCCATGGCATCACAATTCGGTAAGGGAGGTGCTCGGCAAGGCATGTTCTAGTCTGTCTTCTTTCCTTCACTTACTGCCAATATTGGCTTATGGGCTACTTTGGCTCTCAACATACCTGGTAAGTCTTTTTCTCACCCTATCTTGTGACCCATGTAATGTGATGCATGATTGCAATTACAGATCTGTAGTCTCTCTGTACATATTGGCTTCACATTCCTTGTATATTTCCCATGATGAGTTTTAGTGCAACGTAATATCCCTTGTTGCATCTGCTCTGCGAATGCAGAGATGTGGTGAATATAAAATGTTTATGTGATTTTGGGCATTTGGGTTTATACAGTAGTATCACATGAATAGGAGAGTTTTATTGCAACGTAATATCCCTTGTTGCATCTGCTATGAGAATGCAGAGATGTAGTGAATATAAAATGTTTATGTGATTTTGGGCATTTGGGTTTATACAGTAGTATCACATGAATTTGAGATTTTTTTGTTTGTGTTTTGTGAGATTAGTATTTAGTAAAAAAACTGTGATACTAAGAGTATCTAAGTCATCAAAATCTAGAAAAACTGTAATTTAAAAGTATCTAAACTATCAAAATCACTAAAAAGAAATTATATAGAGTCTGAACCACAACAACCAATATAGATCCTGAACCACAACCCTTAAACATGAACATGATTAGATAAACTAAATAAAATACCCATATAGAATTTGTGAATTTCATTCAAAATCTACAAGATAGACACCTAGAATTGCAAATGCTAAAGATCTTGGAGAGTGGATTGGTGCTACTGCACATGGGCTTTTCAATTTTCCACCTGGTGTGCGTCCTGTACCAATTGAGATCCACATTCAAGGGATTGATATAGCCAACTTCGAGGCTCGAATGTAGGCAATGACCAAGCCAACTTACACATTCATGCCAAGGCTCATGTGCCTTATTGATAAATGATTTTTTCTTTTTTAAAACGCCTACAGACGTCACTTAACCGACGCTTTTGTAGGCATTTTTATTTTTTAAAAACATTCATAAACATCACTTAACCGACGCTCAATATCCCTATCTGTCGCTTAATCGACGTTGCTAAATGTCACTTTTTCGACAGTTATAGTTTCTATCCGTCGCTTAATCGACATTGCTACATGTCGCTTTTCCAACTGTGATAGTTCATATCTGTCGCATAACCAATAAAACATCCTGTCGCTTATACGACAACCACAGTTGATATCCATCACGTATCCAACGGAAATTCTGTCGCTTTACCGATGGAATGAAGAGTTATTTTCTTAAAAAATTTCAGTAGTGTCGAAGAAATTCCGTCGCTTAACCGACACTGTAAATTTAACAGACGGTTGTTTAGGTGTCGCTTAAGCGACGGTTACCTAGGTGTCGGATCACCGACGAAAATTTTCCGACGGTTAAAAAAAATCGAAGTGTCGTTCATGCGACAGGGAAGTGTTGAAAATCCGACATGATAGCCGTCGGATTTTTGGTCAAAATGTAGTAGTGTTGGGATAAGAGAGGCTTTCTCGGACATCTCTTTTCCTTCTTTGCAAAAATGAGCACAAAACGAGACTGTGAAATCATTGGACATTTTGTTAGATACATGCCCCTATTCTTCAAAATTATAGGACAAATGTGGTTTCCAAAAAAGTTGTTAACCTCCCCACTGGAGTTCAAATCCCACTTTTTGACATGTTTCCTCTTAGTGAGATGAATGTTGATTAGCTATACGTAATATATTCATGAGTTGTTAACATGGCCTTGTGCCCTGAATAATCTAGGGTTCACCCTGGGTACCATCCTTGGAATGAGAGGAACCACCCAAAAGGTTCCCTCCCAAATATGTTACATGGAAAAGAAAAATGAGAAACATTTAGGGGACAAATTACCAAATATCACAAAAAATACCTAAATTCCTTTAAATATTAAATTAGATAAATTGATCTACTACCAAAAACATGAGCTTCAAGAGTATTTATTTCTACTCATATTGCCACTATGGCTTACACCCAAGATTACTATTTTCTACTTGAGTTTCAAGAGTATTCTTTTCTACTTGTCTTTCCAATGTCTTTGAAATGTTCCTAAAAGTGACATGCATGCAAACCCTAAAGTCATATGCATGCCCTAAAAGTGACATGCATGCAAACCCTAAAAGTGGCATGCACACAAACCTTAAAACTGACATGCTAACAATAAAAGCTATATAAGAAGGTTAGTTTAACCAAAAGGGTATCATTGTTATTACTCATCTTTTGGAAACATTTTTTGGGAGCTCGGTGAGCTACTTACAATTTAGGGAAGATTGCCTTGACCTAATTGGATTTGATGGTGAAATATATACAACCTAACCAATTGCTAGGGTGAATCATCCAAATTCATCATTGTGTATTTCATTGGTTGAATAGGAATTTTTTATTACAATGATTCCTTGAGTGACATATTTAATGGGGCAGCAACATACACATCTAATGGTAGACATTGCCAAATTAACATCATGACACAAAATTCAGTCCCCAAGGATGGTTATGCATCCCAAACTAGAATGAAACACTTCACGTGGTCTTCATTTGGCAGCCCTATAAAATTATGTTGTTGATTAAGAAACACATCTTACTTGGGATAAGAGAGGATTTCTTGGACATAGCTTTTCCTTCTTTGCAAAAATGAGCACAAAACCAGATTGTGAAATCATTGGACATTTTGTTAGATACATGCCCCTATTCTTCAAAATTATAGGACAAAAGTGGTGTATGAAAAAGTTGTTACCCTTCCCACCAGAGTTCAAATCCCACTTTCTGATATGTTTCCTCTTAGTGAGTTGAATGTTGATTAGCTATACATAATCTATTCATGAGTTGTTAACATGGCCATGTTCCCTAAACAATATAAGGTTTACCATGGGTACCATACTTGGAATGAGAGGAACCACCCAGGAGGTTCCCTCCCAAATATGTTACCTCGAAAAGAAAAATGAGAAATATTTAGGGGACAAATTACCTAATATCACAAAAAATACCTAATATCACAAAAAATACCTAAATTCCTTTAAATATTAAATTAGATAAATTGGTCATCTACCAAAAACATGAGCTTCAAGAGTATTTATTTATGCACATCTTTCCACTGTGGCTTAAACCCAAGATTACTATTTTCTACTTGAGTTTCAAGAGTATTTTTTTCTACTCTTCTTGCCACTATCTTTGAAATGTTCCTAAAAGTGACTCTGCATGCAAACCCTAAAAATGACATGCATGCAAACCCTAAAAGTGACATGCATGCAAACCCTAAAGTGACATGCATACCCTAAAAGTGACATGCATGAAAACCCTAAAAGTGGCATGCATGCAAGCCCTAAAATTGACATGCAAACCCTAAAAGATATATAAGAAGGTTAGTTGAAAGAAAATGGTATCATTGTTATTATTCATCTTTTGGAAACACGTTTTGGGAGCTCGATGATCAACTTAGGGCTTAGAGAAAATTTCCTTGACCTAATTGGATTCAGTGGTGAAATCTATACAACCTAACCAATTGCTAGGGTGAATCATCTATATTCACCATTGTGTACTTCATTGCATCAGAGATTCATTATGTTTAGGGCATTATTGGATCTTCCTTAAATTTTATAATTGGGTGTATTCATTCATTAATCATGGCATCGATCCTATCATTGTTGAGAAAGGGGGGTCTCCACCAAGTTCTAGGAAACAATATTCCTCTATACTACTACTACTAAATTGTATATTGAAATCATGGTTATCTCCATCCATTCCTCCTCAAAGCACAGGGCAGCGATTTACTGTGGGAAAGGGTTCATTCTATTGGAAACAAGTTACTAGTGAGCAGAGGATTATCATGAGGGAACTCAACCTGTTTAACAAGTGGGATCTCTACAGGAAGGAAATAACACAACGAAGGCTCACTTAAATTTCCTTGGATAAGAGGTATGGAGTACTAAAGAGATTGTGTTCACATCTTTTAGGGTTTCATACACTCAAGAGAGGTGTCATTAGTCTATCTGGATTCCATTCCTCCAATTTGGGCATAGATCTCAAGTAAACCCACTTCTGTTGGATCCTATTCATCATGTGCGTTTCTACATCAAATTGTTAAAGCCCTCAGAGATTGAATTTCCATTATTATTTGAGATCTACATGCACATAAGAAGGAAGGGATCAACACTTGGAAGGTGCTCCTAGCTGAGCCTGGTACTAAAGATTCCATTTCATTGAAGCATATCAAAAATATGCGTGTTTATATCAGGTTACTACAACCATCAAGCAATCCACCCTTATCACTATTTGAGACGATGTGAACCATCAATCTGGGAAAATAATTATTTGCATAGCTGGGACATTCTTAGGCATTTTTTATCTTCAGACTTTGGGCATCACCTTGATCACTAAAAGAATTTGTACAGTCATCTATAATTCAACTCTATTAAGGCTTAAAAGACTTCCATCCGTAGTTATTGTTGTCCAAGGTACTTCTCAGATAAGAATTGATAATTTCCTAAATTTACATTATTTCTACGCTGCTGTTATTTATGGATATATATTGCAATTTTTATGAATCTCTGGGTTAAGTCTAATATTGGATACAAATAAAGATCATTATTGAGTATAGTATCAACAAGTCTAGTATGATAAGGAACCCTGAATTGTGTTGTGAAAGCTCCTAATAATAAACCCTATTCAAACATTACACCCTCATTTACAAACAAAACGGAGGTTAAGGAATGTATTGATCAGAGAAGTGTCAAGAGTCATCAACCAAAACACAAGAACAATCACAATAATATATACCAGATTCAGTTTGGGATATTACAGTCTTCCACCTAGGATTCCTATTTTCAGTCTTACTAAGTAGTTCTAGTAAGCATCTAATATTGGATATGGTATGGGTCATCCTCAAAATTATGGTGGACACTAAGGGACATGTAACTAGTCTATATCAGCCTCTAAAATATGGTGGACACGAAGGGACATACCTAGTTCGGATCAGCCTAAAAAACTATGCTTTGTATTTTTTATAAGAACTTACATAGAATATTGATATAACTAGGGTTCTTCTAGTATAGATATTTAGATCATTGTACAATATGGTCATACATGATGGATATTAAGTAGCTAATACATTTACTATAAGTATTAGTAGTAAGCTTTGTACTCATTGCTTAGCTTGACGCTTCTTCTTATTCCCATTAATTTATGGTGTTCATGTTCTCCTTATTGAAATAGCGTGCTTACAGTAGTTTTTACTCATGCTTATCTATGATGTTGTAGATAGACATAGTTAACCTCAAAGTCAAATTCCTAAAATAAGAGTCACCATATTTAGATACGACCTACCAACATAGTTTTATTAACTTCATAGTTCAATGATCTATGAAGAATTTAAAATACCCACCTAACAAATAATTCTCAAACATATGGAGCATGCATATCATGGCTAGGCCTTCCACTTTAGTATTGGCATAGTTTCACTTGGATGGAGTCAATGTATTTCTATTAAAGTAAAATTTATGAAATAAGGTTGATTCTCTAGGTTGTGCATGGATACCTACCCAAATGATAATTGAAACTTTGGCATGTACATGGAATTCAACCATCCACTTAGGGAAAACTAAAATTTCCATCATTACCAGTTTATTTTTTAGGATGTTAAGGATTCTTCACACTCCTTGTACAAATACACTCTTTGTTTTTATCTGTTTCATTCTTCAATTACTCCATATTCTTCTTAATAGTAGCATTGACATTGATGAATTGTCAAGAATACCCAATTTACCCAAGATTTAGTTGCAAGATATGGACATCAGTGGGTGGATTAAGTTACTAGTCACAACGATATTAGCAGGATCAACCAATACACTTTCATGAAGACAACATGTCCTATCATAATTCCAACATGGGTGTACAATATGCACATTTTCAGGTCTAATAAAATTCATAGCTATTGACACCTCTAAAAACTCAAGTGAAGAATCAAAATATGATCTTTCAATAGGTTGTGCATCATCCAATCATCTAAGTATACCTTCAAAAACTTATATATATATATTCAAAAAATGTTGTAAGGGAAATCTAAGAGAACATTGCAAGGCCACTGGAATGTAATGACATTGTACATATCAGATCCCCATTTAGTTTTGAAGGCCATATTATTTATCTTCTTTGGTAATACATACTTATTTGTACCACAAGAATCCAACTATAAGGAGTAAGTGTTATTTCTGTCCTGCAACATGATTTAGCACCTTGTCACTAAAGGGTGTTGGAAACTAATCATGGACATAAGTGGGGTGGGAACTAATCATGGTCATAATTGGGGTTGAGGTCTACAAATCAACAGATACTGGAATTTCTAGGGATCATGTCTTCTTGTCTTGAATCATAATTGGACTATTCAAATATGATTCAGGAAGATGAGACTAATAACCGATATTAATCTATTTCTTCTTTTACCCTCTATCTGATTCTAGGATTCAATATGTAGGTCTCCTGCCATCTGTTTCGCCACCACCATAGGTTCTAGCATTCATGGGTTGGGGTGGCGTAACAACTCTCGATTTTGACCATCTGATTCGGTTTGGACAATCCCTTGCTTGGTTTCTCTCCTACCGAACAAGTGGATAGGTTCCCACTACCCCTAAACATAAAATATTCCATACCTAATAACATAGAAAAACTTTCTGAAATGCAAAATGAAATTATTATTAAATAATAAATTATTTTTAGTACCCCGAGTGGACCATTGACATTCCCTAAATAAAAAAAACCTTGGATCCATGTTTGTTTGGTTGTTTTCTTGTTGGGAGTGAGTGCCCAGGAGGTTCCATTGCTATCCAATCGGGGAAGGATGTTTCATTGGAAGAGTTATGTTCGTTCCATTTGAAAAAGCTCCCCAACCGTTCAATTTTTGATGGTGAATGCAACATAATGGAAAACCCGTATTTGTGGAGGAAAATATATATATGCAACTCCAAAAAAGTTAATGCGTAATATTTCATTCATATTTAATATTACACTTTGAAATTATTATTAAATAATAAATGATTTTTAGTACCCCAAATGGCCCAACAATGGTGATTCTAGGATTCAATATGTAGGGTCTTCCCTTAACAGGATTGGAATCTAGATTTAGTTCGATTTTCGTTTATCCTAGATCTCCTTTTATTCATTACATCTCAAATGAAATATTAGGAAAGAGGTCAATTATTCTCCAAGACAACCTCTTATAATGCTTATGCATCCCAATAATTATTGAATGAGGTATTCCTACATAATACATTTACTGTAAGTATTAGTAGTAAGCTTTGTATCTCTACCTTTTCCTAAAGCAATTATTTTCAATTACCCACTACCCAATAGGTAGTAGGACCAACACAATAAGCCAAGGTTGCAGGAGCTGAGCCATAAGCATATCCAATAGCATAGCTAGAAGATTCTTCTGTTAATCAAGTTGTAGATTCCTCGTTCAAGATCCAGCAGCAATTATTTAACTGACTCATCCAAATAATCCGGTTACAGTGTCAAAGGCTACTAGCACTAAAATCTATAGGTCAATCGCATCTATAATTATTTCGGTCAGAGCAAGGAGGGGAGGATAAAATACACATTGGGCAGGAAGAAGGAGACACCGCAATAGACAGGAGGAATCACACAGTGGCATGGCAAAGACACATGGCTTTGTGGCTGCATCAGAGCCACCTGTACTATGATAATTAGATCCTTCAAATAACCTTGAGCTACTATATACATGTGTAGATAAGGAAAGAAAGGAGACTTACTTAACTACACTAAACATTGTTTCTTGGGGCTTAGGCTATGACACGTACCTACAAGCCATAAGGTCATGGTTTATTTATTTAAGTTAATTACATCTTTGTTATCAAACTCCCAATTAATTCCTAGCAGGTCCCAAGAGATGGTAAATTCATGTCAAAACCCCAAAATTTCAAAAAATTTAAAACTTTTATAAATAGCATAAATCATACTAAAACAGTCATTAATTATTGATTAGTTAATGCTACTTGCATTGTAACTGAATGATCTTTACTTGTGCTTATATCATATGATGAGTTTCTTGTCAGTTACTGATTGTTTTCTGTTTGCAACAGCAAGGGGGGTTTCTGTGACAGACTGGGCTTACTTAGCTACTGAGCTAATGCAGCAGTTTCTCTGTCTCTTACAGATATACAGGTAAGGTTCGGGTTGCTGCTAACAGATCTTATGAAGTATTAGATAATAATATACTGTACCAATTCATTCAGTTAGAAAAATATAAATGTATGCTAGCCAGAATCATCAAGCTTATACAGGTACAGCTTTTCCTATACTTCTTTCTTAAGATTTCACTGATAGACAGATAGAATTACCAGAGAAACAAATAACTATGTTCCTTTATATTAACAGCATTAAGTATCCCTAAGGAGTACTAATTCATGATTGAATTTAATGTAATGCAATTATACTTTTTAATGTCTTGCACAGTAAGTAAAACTGGGTTATTATGTTCGATCCTATTATGCTTATCCGTTGTTATCACATCATGCCAGGTTTTAAAATTTAAGATATGTTTGATTTACAAAACAATTATAAGGATCTGAATTACAATACTTTCTGCAAGAAATATGTCTTCTCTTAGTTATGTTTAAGAGTTTGAACTAATGGAAAATCTATCTCTATTTCCACGATTAAATGACTGAATAAATTCTTTGAGCACTTTCTAGAACTAACTCTAGATTTTCATAATCAAACTTATTATGAACTTCTCGGTTTAACTATCATCAAATAAAATGATATCACAAGTCATAAACTGCTAAACAACATCCACTTACTCATCCTTAAAAATATTTGAATGAGAATGATAACAAAGCCTTCTTGTTAGTACAAGGAATCTGAGACTATTAAAGATTGTTCAAAAATTAACACTAACAAGTCCCAAAGAGTTGGTGTAATCTCAATCTCAAAGCAGTGGATTACAAGGTAGAGTTCTACAAGTTTAAGTCATAGAAAGTCTAGTCTTTTACCAAATATGCGAAGTTACAAAAGTACTAAACATTAATAAAGAAATGTTATAATTTATTGCTTTGAATGGAGACTAGGGTAATAGTCTTAAAGTCATAGAGTTGTAAGTTCTATGAACCATCACAACTCAAAGTTGTGCCCTTATCCCTAACTCATTGTGCAAGATTTATAAAATAAAATTTATAAAGCAAAGTTTATAAAGCAAGGTTTTTAACCTTGAATGAGGTCGGAAAAAAAATGGTTATAACATACATACGATACTATTTTTATCTTTGCAATGCAATTATTTCTAGCATGGTATAATGTTTATAAAACATAGTTTTATATGCTATATTTTAACAATGCAAATGTGTGCAAGTGATCATAGGTTATCGACCATATGAAATCTCCATTCAATGATTTGTTTGGGGAGAAAAATGATTGTGTAAACATTACAATTTGACCCACTCGTAAACCATTATTAAAATGCTGTCGTGGCTGTTTCCTTGCCATGCACTAGAGGCTTATAAGGTTGACTCGACCCTAACTTGCATCAGTCTCTCCCTCACCTTCGGGCTTGAAATTTTTGGAAAAACCCTCCTGGTTCGATTTGGTCGAAAGCTTGCTTGTGAGCAGCTCCAATGCTGCTTCCGTCCTTCATGCTTCTTCTCGGCTCTGTGTAGAAGTACATAGCTCGATTGTTAGCAGCCTCAAAGCCGTTAAAGAACTTAGGGTTATAACTTTTTGGTTCTACTGTCTATTCTGTCACGGTGTGGGTAATGCCATTCGATTGTACACTGGTAGCATTTCAAATGGTGAGATAAATCCTTGGGTTTTTCACCAGTTCGTTCTTAGCAGAGAAAAGAATGCGTATTCTCCCATGGCTCTTGACTATTGAACTGCTTCTCGATGGCTGCTGTTCTCTTAAGCTCGTTGGTAAGTATAGCTCTGCATCTATTCTTTTATTTCATAAATACAGATTTTCCACGATATTAATAGGGTTTTTAACCATTTATACTATTCCTTTTAATGCAGGTTCGATTCCCTCAAAGTAAAAAGGAAGGCACCGGGCTTCGGCTACTAGTTTTCCCCTCCGGTAAGCCTAGTCTCAACCATGGAATTCCTCCTTGCTGGGTTTTTAAAGCCGACAGTGAAAAGATGCAACTCTGGTGGTTATTTTGGTTCCACTTTCTCGTATTAGCTGTAGGTTAAATAAAATAATTACTAGCAAGGTTTACTCCTGCGAAGAACATGTGTAAATATTAAAGAAAAGATGACGGCTTTAAGCCTGTTTGTAAGATGAGATTACGGCTTCTCGTTTTGCCTCTCTGGCTGTGCTTTTAACTTAATCAGGGTTTTAACCCGAGTCTTGCAATACTGCTTAAAGAAGGCATTTTCTGCATCTTGAGTTTGTTTTAAACTTGTATTAAACAGAGCTATAGATTTTGATTGTGGCCATGAATGGAAAAGCTATTTTTAATTCTTAATGTTTGTTTTTATTGGTATTAATCGAACTTATAAGGTTTGACCCAAATTCTTATAGTTATGTTACAATCAGTTGCTCGACCTGGCATTTAAATTTAATATTATAGACCTTTTGGTTTCTTGTGAGCAATATAAATAAAAAAATTTAACCTTTAAAGGTTAAGCTCGTTATTCGAGCCATATATGACTCGGTGCAACTGTATTGTAATAATATTAATGCATTCTTTTAATGTGTTACTGTATGTAGTAATTTCTTAAATTATAGAGAATATAGGGTTATACCCTTATATTAATATAGTACCTGTTATTACTATTTTCGTACATTTTTGTAGGTTGGGTTATAACCCTACAATTCATTTTAATGTACAGAGTTCAGTAAATAAAGAAATATCCAACCTATTATTTAATAAATGTGTTGTTAAGTTTTCCATAAAGTTTATACCCTAACTTCTACTTAGTGGAAATTATAAATGCGAGTATAATTCTTCGAATTAAATAGGTCTGTTGTATTTTATTTGATATTACTAATGTCTTTCAGTAATATTTGTTTACCTTATATACACAGAGTATAATTAATTTATACATAAACTATATTTATTTATGTCCTGAATATAAACAAACTAGGTTTATAATAGTAATAATAATATAATACTGGAATGTTACCTTATACTGTATATATTTTTAGAAAACATTATTTTTGATTTAATAATGATTCTACTTCTTACCAATACTTCTATAATTGATGTGTAGTGTCATTTATCCAATGTTTGATTTGGGTTCTTTAACTAGTTATAATCCTGAGTGTTTCTGTACATTTCTTATGTAATATTTAAGTATGATTTCTCATACATATTTATGTAAATACATGTATATAGAATATCATTCATTTACCATTCTTGAAATAGAATAATAGGTATGATCTATACTTAAACTTAGTTAAATAAAAGAGAGTACATAAACATTGCATTCTTAACTAAATTGCAGATTGATACAAATAGGAAATTATCTGTATCATTAAACAAATAAAATACAGATACATAATTATATCCTACTATCAGATTTGTTTTATTTAACTCCTAAAAGTTTAAATCCTCTTTAAAACTAGAAGATCATAATTCCAACTTAAACTGCAAAAATACTTAGTCTATCTTTTCATTCTTACAGTTACTATTTTTCAGAAAACAAGATACAATACTGAAACTAGTTTGTAAGACTGTAAGAAAAATGATTCATAAATTTGTAAAAACACCTGTAGTAACTGCAAGTAAATTAGGAAACTCAGTTCAGAAGAATACTACTTCTAAACACTGAGACACTGTTCTAGAGTACGATCTGGTGATACCAGATGTGGAAAAACACAGTGATTACTAACTAATTACTCAGACATGTAAATTAACATAATATTCATCCATTCATATTCAGAAACATAAAGAAATGAATGACAGAACCTGATTAAGCCGTGGACAACAAGAGCAATGGGAGGCCATTCCTCCCTACCAACTCCTGGAGAGCACTCAGACAACGACTTCTCATGACCCCTGAGCTTGTTCTGGTCTCCCTGGCTGGAACTAGGTGTAGCAAATCAGATACCAGTCTTCAACTCAGTATTAACTCAGAACTATCAGTCTATTATCTCAGCTCAAATAGCTGTAATAAAAATCAAGTTACTATAGCAATCCACTCAAAACACTTCCTTACTGTTTTTCCCACTTTCCTCAATGAAATTCCTGAATAACATTCACCTGAATGAATTCTCTCTGGAATAAAATATAAGCAACCTGAGCTCTCTTCATTGAGTACTTTTAAAGATTGCCTAGGTCTTAGTTGGGTTAACTGTCATTTAATGAGCCACCTGCTCAGATTCCAATTTCTTGGGGAATCATGACCCCAAATATAGGGAAGTTGCCACCTGCAACTTAGGAAGTGTTTGAGGATGCTGCCACTTGTCTTTTGCCTTTCCACCTAGTTCCATCCACCAGTTTGACCAGTAACCTCTTTTAACATCTCTCCCATGCTGTTGTCTCCATAATTTATTTATTAATAATAAAATATTCTGAATTACACTCCATAAATGTTGACTCTGCTGAGTCATCAATCCCTACTTAGGATTAAGTTTAACATAATGTCTCAGAAATATAATAAAACAATTTACATAATTTTTACAAAATTGGGGTATGTGACAATTCAATACCTAAAAGGTGGCATAACCAAAAGATAGAGATTCTGAACATGGCCTTATGACAATTGGTGATTTCAGGAAAGAAAGGTAGCATGTATCTATGGATGCAAAGAATGAAAAAATGCATGTACCAGGATATAAAATTCTGACCTAATTGAGCGGAAACCCCTTTGTCTTAGCGTGAATCATAATGGTGATGATGGTTGACTTAAATGGCACATGAAATGGGTGCCCAAACTATGTCTGCACGCCTGAAAGGGCCTTACCAAGAACAAAAAACAGTTACCCTGCCTGACCAAAAACTTGAAATGGTGCGATGGTGGACTAAGAGAAATATAGAAAACCTCTTACCTTGACCGAAAAACCCATGAAATGATGACGATGGACTAAGCGGAATCTCGAAAATCCAATGACCAAGCGTGAAAAGAAACAGCTTGGTTTTCGGGGTGAAAGCCTGAGAGGAAAAAACCAAAAAAATTATGACATTGGTCGGCTAAGCGGGGAGGGGGTTTGGATTTATATAGTTAAATATTTCTCGGCTAAGAGTTAAAAAGGAATCTAATCTCTCGGCTGAGAAACACTTCTGAGATTTTAATGTAAAAATTATGGCAATACTCTCGGATGAGAAAGTTTAAAACTCTTGGCTGAAAACTTATCTAACTATGGAATAACTCTTGGATGAGAGAATTTTAACCGTGGTTAATTTATCATCTGAGATATATTACAAATCTCAGCTGAAAAAATATGTTGACTTTTTTCTCGGCTGAGAAATTTGAAATTATACAAAAAAAATGATTTTTCACGGAATTGTTTCCCAACTTCGTGTTTTCGCCAGAGGTAATAAGCATAAAGTAATAATTACACCAAAGGTGTTTTTAAGGGGAGGGTTCTACTCATAATTTCGTCATCTGTCGACGAACTATTAGTAGTTTCCCTATTCCCATCGTGACTAGCCATCCCTGTCCACTGCATAATTGGTGTAGTTAATTATTATGTAATAAATTACACCTAACATCTAATATCCATTATGCAGGTAATAACAAAAATTGTTCACTCCTCTATCATTATTCTATTATATTTGAAAATCCTCACTTGCCCAGTATAGTTGAACTGTAAGGTGGAAGAAAATTGATCTCTGAAATCTATTAAAAATGTTCCAATTTTGTGATGAACCTGAGCCACATGGAGTTGTGGAAGATCGTGGGGTTTATGAAGTCGCCTTCAGTCTTCTTCAATTCCCGGAATGAATTCCATGTGTAATATATATGGAAGCTCTGAAAAAATATGAACATGTCATGGGCCAAGTGGGGCCAAATGCAATTTTCCATCATCATTTTTTTAAAATCATGGAAGCCATTGTGGAAAGAGCCAAAACAACACTTCTGCAAAAAATAAAAGCGATACAAATATTTAAAAATACATGGAATAACATTGATTGGTATATAGTGATATACCTTAACAACATAAGAAATGATGCAATCATGCTTCTTCTTATCGAGGTTTTCCTAAGTATATTTTAAATGTACGACACAGAGCAACCCATCCTCTTTTATTGAGGTTTTTCTAAATATTTTTGAAATCTATGAAAAGCTCCAACCCTACCTCTTCTTAGTGAGGTTTTTCTTTTAAAAATTGAAATCTATGCCCTTCCTCTTCTATTGGAAAAAAAGAAAATCAATGAAACAAAGGAACTTACCTTTACAGCTTAAGCGACATTGTGTCCTCAACTTCCTTCCATCTAAATATTAGTAAGATTTACGTTAGCATGCAATTCTTCTTGAATGAATTATTGTTTAAGGAAGAAGGTTTTTGAGTAAAGGCCCTTGCTTCCTTCCTTCGTATGTTGATTTCTTGTGCCTTCGAAGCAACTTTAAACCACAGTGAAGAAAGCCATATACATACAAAAATAATATAATGATTGCGACTGGGGTGCAAGAAGCTCAAGCTCAAACTCCACATAAATTGAATCCTGCAATGTAACGGTTCGAATAAATAAATTCTTCAGTGTTGCAGTGATTTGAACTCGAGATTACCTTGGAAGTAGTGGAAAGTGCAATTCATATCACATGAAGGAGGAAGGTTAGGTTCCTGCGAATTTATTTGCAGTGAAAAGAGCGTGAGAGTGATGAGAATTAGTAAAATCTAATAGTACAAGTGTTGAAACACAAAGGAGCTACAGATGGTACCTGTGGAAATTTGATAGACCAAACCTGTCTCATCTATCACACCTATCAACGTTTTGAATTGGTTTTAAATTAAGTCATTTGGTTAGGAATGAGAGAATGATATGAAATTTGGTAAACAAATATATATTTTTAATGTGTATATTTTATTTTGATAAAATACATCTTCCATATAGATAACTATTCACATTGCATCTAAAAATTGATATAAAATATTGAACAATTCACAAAATAGAGGACGCTTGATGATTCCAGGGATCGAAGTCTATTGAATTATCTGTACGGGTGGGTGAACTAATATTTCAGCGAGTATTGAAGTAATATAATACAAATAAATTATATTATATTCTAGTATTGTATTGTATATGAGGATCTAACATGTACAGTACTCACTTCCAATCAGATCCCATCAATTATTGTTTTCACAACCGTTGGGATTAACACATACGGATACATCTGAAGAGAGAAAGTTTCACGAAATGAAGACAATTGAATAGAAACAACCTATATTTATTAGAAACCCAGAGCTGTAGAGTTTTATCCAATTACTTTTTGTGCAGTTTCCTCATGCATGATCCCAAATATAGTCTCCAATACAGAGACACCTGGATGTGCCAAAATCCACTAGATCAGGCAAGCAAGCATAGTTATTGTCATAGTTTTCCTAGATTATGAAGGAAAACCCTAACGGTGCAACCCACTGTATCTCCACTACATAGCTCCAGTGTCTCACAGGAAACACTGGGTTAAAATTGAGCACACTCGTGTAATATTTGGACCCACTCGGGTGTAGCCATATAGAGAGCATGAGAGCGACGAGAATCAAAAATATTAAAAATACAAGTGTTGAAACATTAAGGAACTACAAAACACACCTATGGACATTTGATAGACCAGACCTGTCTTGTCGAAAACACCTGTCAATGTTTTGGATCAGTTTTAAATTGAGTCATTTGATTAGGCACGAGAGAATGTTATGAACTCTAGTCCACAAAGATTAAAAAAATTTAAAATTAAGTTGGATTTTCCTTTTTGTTTTTGAAATTACATTGAATTGACGAGTATAAGGACATAATGAGCATGGTTTCCATAGAAATCCATTAATCCTAGCAAATGCATAGTAGGAGTCATCCTTTTCAATCGAGTAGCTCCAATAATACAAGAAAGCAATAGCATTGGAAAGCAACGGATAAACATTATTGGGGTTTAGTTTTGGGGTTTGTGAATTATACAATATGGATGGAATAGAAAGAGCCAACACTCACCCACCTTCGTAAACTTCCTAAAATACTTAGTCTTCATGGCCAAATGCACTATCCATTCCTTTTGCAGCTGAGAAATCACATTACAACTCCTCTCTCACCATTGAAACGAGCCTCTGAGATCACCTACTATTCAAAAACACTCTCGTATCCAAAAGGTACTATCTTTTCCATGACAACCTATGAAAGTTGGCTAAGATTTACACTATAAATATAATAAAATAAATATGATGAAAATAAAAAATAGACATGAATATATCAAAATTAAATTTAATAAACTAATATTACTTTATAATCGCTATTTACAATTAAAAAAATATAAACATAGTTAGATTTAGTTAAAAGGTGAAAATAAATTGTTTTAAAACTTATGCATTTATGTTTTGAAATAAAGAATGATATTTTATATGTTTGAAATATGCTATGTTTATGGTTTAGAAGATTTATTTTATTTTATTACTCTATTGTAAATAAAATTTTCAAAAAATGGCTTGGATTGGAAGAGAATATCGCCCCTATATAAAAGGAAAAGGAAATCTAATAACTCAAGGCTATAATTTAAGCAATTTAATACTATTTGGCACAATAGGCATTGTGTGTGTATTGTATTTGATCATTATCTTCATTAGCTTGATGACATTAATGTTTGAACACTATAGTGACCTTGCTTATGTTTAGTTTAATATTCTTGTGGTTTTCAAGTAGGCACGATAATGGAAAATTCATTTAAACCTAGAATTGAGTTGATAAAGATAAGGGAATCACTATAAGAATATGGAGTGATGTGGATTATTGTGCACACATTGTGACGTCTCTTATAGGAGGGTTGAGATACATGAATAGGCTCACTCATTTTCTAAAGTGTCATACGTTGATGTAACCACACTTTTGGTGTTCACTAAGGTTGTTTTCACTATGAAGGAACATTATTGAAAACTGTAATGATAAATGAGGACAACATTCTTCAAATTGTTAAAAATGTCTTTCATAGTAAAGGGAAAGGAACTTGAAGGTGATAGAGCTTATCCAAGGAGTTAGTGACTAGATATGTCATGGATCATATGGGTGTAATAGTGTAACTATGAAAGCTTACAAAGTATATTGTGAGGAAATAAGACCTTGAGAAGAAGTAAATGTAGATCTAGAATGGACCATTATACTAAATTTATTATTGATGTGCATGTGCTAGAAAACCCATGTGTGAACATAATGCTCCTTACACATTGGATTTTTTTGTAAATGTTTGGTTGAAAATAAGCATGAGTTACCTCTAGGATATGGATGAAATGATATGATACCCAACATTTGCTTATGGAGACCAAATCATTTATGACTTAGAGAAGAAGAACTTTATTGATATCAATGACTAAAGAAACCGCAAGGGAAATACATTACATAATGATCATTTAGCAGTATTTTAGTAAATGTTACTAAGCATAGTAAATTTTTTGTGTGCTAGTCTCATGAGCATCAATCAAATTCAAGATAGAAGAATGCACAATAAATAAATATAAATTGGAAATCATTATTAAGAAATCCAAGGAGGGATTGTATGCATGACTTAATTAAATTATCTAGATTTTATTGCAATAATTGCTAAGTAGAGAACCACTGATGAGATAAGATTCTAACCATGGTATTTTGAATAAATACAAAGAAATTATGTCAAGGATTTCCTTATATTATCGATGAACATAACTTCATGACGAATTTTGTTGAAGTGTTGGTGTATCTAATTCCCCACATTTGGAATTATGTCTCTAGAACTATATTATCACTTGTCCTAATATTAATTTTGTTTATAAATCTTCTATTCAGACAAGAAAAACTAAAGAGACACTTGATATGTGGGCATATAGACATGTTTATGTATTTTTGGATATTATTTTTATGGTTATATGTTGGGATGATTATGTTAGCGCTGGGATTGAACCCAGAGGTAGGTGGAAAGGGTTCTATCTCGAGAAACAACAGGACCATTTTAGACTATGCCTTCGGCCTGACACAGTTAGAGAGGGATCTCTTGCTTACTCACCAAATTTACCCACGTAAGATATTCAATTGAGAATGGTCAGGAGGCCAAACTCCTAAATAGGGCAGGTGCGTTGATGTAAGATATAGGTGGGACTATCAGAGAAAGGGACCATTGGGAAATGGAGTCAACAGTCTGGGTAGGGAACATATTGCAGGAGGTAAAGAATGGTGTAAATTTACAAACAGAGGCAAGATAGCCATCCATATTGCAATCAAGATATATTTAGCAGGTGATTAGTAGATGAAAGGAAACAACCCAGTGACACAAAGCATCTACAGGATGAATTCTGCGTGACTTTAGAAGAAAGCTTTAATAAATATCTGAAACAATAGATGCATCATAGCATGTATGAATTCCAAACTGTTATACACTTATTTCAAATATGAAAGAAATTAACAAACTAGAATGGAAATAGGATGAACATTAACATAAGAAAATTACATATTGAAAGAAAAGATGACACAGGAATCTCTGCCATGAAAGACTATCCTTCCCCTGCAAATTTATTCATAACACAAAAACCAAAGACTAATTACAATGGAGAGCCTCAGCCCTTGAAATTTTCCCAACCAGCCCCCATCTCCCTCTATAGGGAGTGTATTTATACTATCTTAGCAATGAGAATATTCTCTGAAACAAAACCTAAATACTGTTTTCAATCACAATCAGACACTAATAGTTTAGATTATGGTACTATCACCACGGTTTACAAATATTAACCAACATTATGGAGCAAGTGGGCGTGCTCAGCCTGGATGACATCTTGATGTGCTTGGCTGCTATTGGAGACTGTTGAGTACGACGCCTTTCTGGTTGCTTTTAGGTGAGTCACAATATACTGGGTTTCGGACCTCTTAGCTGGCTTGTTGAGTCAGCATAGCGCCCTTTTTCTTTCCCAAGTTTGTGTCTCCTCCGTGTTCAAAGGTGGTTTTCTGGAAGTACACAAACTGACAGGGAAGTTTGCATCTTACCCTTGCTCAACCTTCTCTGCAGCCCCTCCCTATCTGGGTAGCACTGTTAGACATGGGGTCTGGAGGAAGGGTCGTATTACTTCTGGCCAAGAAAAGCCTTTGCAATGGCTTTTCATTCCTATACTCCTCACCTCCTGTGAGGTGGACTCTCCCATAGGCAATACAGTGGAGCATACCTCCACCAAGCCCATCCCCTTTGGCAAGTGGAATTCACAAATAGGGTTGTGCAGGCATTGGACCACTGATGTTCCCATTCGAACAATTTCTCCCACAGAGCGCAACTCAGAAATGTCTTCTTGTGCGGAGGATTTGGAGGTAGCGATGGCATCAGGGTTTCCTGGAAAAACACCTATGGGAAGTGAGTTTCCAGGAAATGCACCACTGGAGGTGCGGGTATCTGAAGGCAGGTGTATCTCTCAAAATTCTTCACGTCTACACCCCAATGGCTAGTGTCATCCTTGGTATGGGAAACCAAGGCAATGGGTAAGTGTGAAAATTTGCTCACCAACCATCAGCATGTTAAATTTTTCATATGCTTAGCTAAGACATCAGTATTTCATTACATTTTCATAACAAAAGCATATAAACAGGATCACTGAAAGATAGACAAGCACAACCATACAAACAGAACACAAAGATTTATCCTGGGAAAAACCCAACAAAAGCTTCCTCAATATAGATGCCCCAAAAAGATAAAAGATAAAACTAGCAAGGAGATCAAAGCCTGATCCTCCTCCTTCTCCAGCTACTTCTCTTCTCCACTAATGCGCTACACAAGTGAGAGTGTGCGCCCAAATGAGGAGAGCTACACCTCTATTTATATTCATCCATTCACTTCAATTAACTCATTCGACATGTAGGCTTGAGTTAATCATGTAGGCTTGAGTTACACATGTAGGCTCAAGTAACCACACTGGGGTGCTAATGACCCACCTTTACAATTAGAGGGGACAACCTCATGACTCTTATTAGTTCTTCCGATTAGAAGAATCGGGGTACAAGATAATACAAGTGGTTCTCCCAGTAGGACCATCGGGGACCACAAAAGATACATATAGAATATTCTTCGAAGTTACAATATTTCAACACTCCCCCTTAACGAGAAGGGTATTCTACAACAACAATAGTAGGAGAGAGATAGAGGACATCATCAACATCATCAGGGTAATACATCTATAAATCATTGGAATCTTTTCAACATCATATAGTCTTCGTCTCCAATTTTCAATGACATGAACTCTTTGATTAGCATCAGCATCTTTTGACCTTTTGATTAGCAACATCTTCAACACTTTGACCTTTTGATCAGCAACACCTTCAGCAACATCTTCAGCACTTTGACCTTTCGAATAGCAACATCTTCAGCACTTAGACCTTTCAATCAGCAGCAACATCTTCAACACTTTGACCTTTCGATCAGCAACATCTTCAGCGTTTTGACCTTTCGATCAACAACAATATCTTCAGCATTTTGATCAGCAACATCTTCAGCACTTTGATCTTTCAATCAGCAACAACATCTTAAACATTTCGATCAGAAACATCTTCAGCACTTTGATCTTTCGATCAGCAACAACATTTTCAACATTTCGATTAGCAACATCTTCAGTACTTTGATCTTTCGATCAGCAACAACTTCTTCAGCATTTTGTTCTTTCGATCACCAACCTGATCGGTAACATCGTGATCAGCACCATAATCATACTTCAATTCTCGAACAGCATCATCATCATGATATTCTAATATTTTGATCAGTACATCATTATCATCACATACTAGTCATTTGATCAGTACGTTATCATCATCATATTCTGATCTTTCAATCAGTACATCATCATCGTCATACTCTGATCATCATCATACTCTGATCTTTCGATCAGTACATCATCATCATCACACTCTGATCTTTCGATCAATACATCGTAATCATCATCATACTCTGATCTTTCGATCAGTAAATCATCATCATCATACACTGATCTTTCGATCATTACATCATCATCATCATAAAAACATCATCATCATGAAAACATCATTATCATCAAAATATCAACATCATCAAAACATCAACATGATCCTTCCTTTCAGAATTACGGGATTTAGGTCTTTATGGAGTTACCAATGATCCTTCCTTTCATAATTACGGGATTTAGGTCTTTACGGAGTTACTAACGATCCTTCCTTTCGGAATTACGGGATTTAGGTCTTTACGGAGTTACTAACGATCCTTCCTTTCGAAATTACAGGATCAACACATTTGTGGAGCTCAGACAATCCTTCCTATTGGAATTACAGGATCAACACATCTATGGAACTCAGACAATCCTTCCTATTGGAATTACAAGATCAATTCAATGATCCTTCCTTTCGGAATTACGAGATTTAGGTCTTTACAGAGTTACTAATGATCCTTCCTTTCGAAATTACGAGATCAACATAGATGTGGAACTCAGACAATCCTTCCTCTAGGAATTATGGGATCAACAGACGTTCTCGAGTACCGAAGTCATTGGATCCGTTCTGAACCGAAGTTCAAGGATGATACAATCCTACCACATTCACGAAGATCGATATCTCCAGATACATTTTGAACCGAGGTTCAGGGATGATGCAATCCACCACTTTCACAAGGGCCGAGACCTCCGGATACATTTTGAACCGAGGTTCATGGATGATGCAATCCACCACTTTCACGGGGGCCGAGACCTCCAGATACATTTTGAACCGAAGTTCAGGGATGATGCAATCCTACCACTTTCACGGGGGCTGAGACCTCCGGATACATTTTGAACTGAGGTTCAAGGATGATGCAATCCACCACTTTCATGAGGGCTGAGATGTCTGGATACATTTTGAACTGAATTTCAAGGATAATGCAATCCTACCACATTCACGGGGTCCGATACCTCCGAATACATTTTGAACCGAAGTTTAGGGATGATGAAATCCCACCACATTCACAGGGGCCGAGACCTCCAGATACATTTTTAACCGAAGTTCAGGGATGATGCAATCCCACCACATTCATGAAGACCGAAGTCACCGCATCTATTTTGGACAGATGTCCCAGGATGATACAATCCCTCTTCATTCTCGAGGACCGAGGTCACCGGATCACTTTTGGACAGATGTCCTGGGATGATACAATCTCTCTTCATTCTCGAAGACCGAGGTCTCTAGATCACTTTAGGGCAAGTGCCCAGCGATGATGCAATCCCACTGCAACATCACTACTCCCCCTTTCGAGGAAGGTCTTTTCGAACAACACCAATCTTGTCTCAAAAGTGTTTGAACTTTACCCAAGATAGAGGCTTCATCAGTACATAATCATTCAAACCATCATCATCTACATCTTCAATATGTGAATACTGAACTATCACCATATGTATCTCCAGTATGTGAATACTGAAAGCATCATCATCTATATCTTCAGTATAGAAATACTGAAAGCATCATCATCTCTATATTCAGTATAGAAATATGGAATCATTATCATCTGCATCTATAGTATGTAAATATTGAAACATCATCTATATTTTATCTCGTATGTAGAAATACCAAATTTTTATGTGTTACAATCGGAACACGGGGTTCTCTGTCATCACAAATCTGGTTATCACATAGAATCATTGTAGTATCCATCTTCAGTTCAAAGAGACCTGATATTAGCTTCCAAAGCCATATTACTTCACAACTTAGCAGAGCAATCTGCTATGTATTTTGCTTCAGCTGTGCTACGAGAAACACTGGACTGTTTCCTGTTAAACCATGAACTCATAGAAAACCCCAAACAAAAGCATCTACCTAATGTGCTTTTTCTGTCTGAGATACTTCTAGCCCAATCTGCATCTGTGTAGCCATACAATCTATACTCATGGCTACCATCATAGTATAGACCAAATTCTATAGTCCCTTTCAGATATCTCATCACATGTTTTGCGGTTACTAGGTGAACCCGTCTTGGTTGAACAAGATATTGACTTAAGGTGTTCACAACAAAACAAATGTTTGGTCTGGAATTTGTTAAGTACATTAATGACCCAATGATCTGTCTATAATGAGTCACATCCATTAAATCTGATGAGTCATCAGCTAACAGCTTCAGGTTGGAGTCCATGGGTGTGGCCATGACTTTGCATTCCAACATATCAAATCTTTTCAAACTTTTCACTGCATACTTTCCCTGATTGAGAAAGATTCCTCCATATTTCTAGACCTAGGAAATAAAGTATTAGACCAAGGTCTAAATTCTTCAGCGGACTTCTTCTTGCATTCTACAATTTGTTTCTCATTCCCTGACAGAAATAGGTCATCCACATATAATAATAGGATGACAGGTTCATCTTCTACAATCTTGAGATAAAGGTTAGGATCAACTTTACTCTTGGAAAATCCCATGCTCGTCAGGAAACTATCTATTCTTCCATACCAAGCTCTGGGAGCTCGCTTCAGGCCATAGAGGGCCTTCTTCAACTTGCATACGTGAGTCCATTTGTCTTCAACTTCAAATCCTTGTGACTATTCGATGTAAAACTCTTCCTCAATCATACCATTAAGGAAGGCTTGTCTTTACTTCATCATGGAAGAAACTACCATGATAGTTCTGAAGAAAGTATACCTTGCTTCTTGGAGTAAGTGTCTCTTCAGAATTAGTTCCCTCTTTCTGAGAGAAGCCACAAGTCTTTCCTTACTTCTATCAGTAGCATATTTTATCTTACTAATCCATTTGGAAGACACCACATTCTTGCTTTCTAGTTTGAGTATTATATCCCAAACATCATTCTAGTATTCTTTCATCATAACATCTTTCATGAGTTCATCTTGTCAGGTCATCAACATATCCTATTCTTCTGCATTCAATCTTGAAGGTTGGAACCCACTTTACTCTTGGTAAAGTCTTGATCCATCAGGAAGTTGTCCATCATGTTGTACCATGTTGAACTCAAATATCTTCTGTAGTCACTCCCCCTAAAGTGGAGTATCATCTTCCCTCTTCATTCTGTATAGGTGGTTCTATGCTTGACATATACTTGTCGATAGAGTATGTCATGTCATAGTCTATTCTTTCAAAGGCAACTCACAAACTTTTCTTTGTACAATTGTTCTTGTAGATCCATATGGAAGATGCTACATACTTCCCTTTATGTCTCAAAATCATATCGTATACATCATTCCCCATTATCAACCATTATTTTTTTATCATAGCTTCTTTCATAGCATTCTTTTCTTCATCTTGAGTTATCTCTCATACCCATGGTGGTATTCATCCTTCGAGGTGGATCTACCACTCTTTGATTCTATTTCTTCCGTCATGGTGTCTCTGACCCTGGGAGCTTTAGATTCATGTTCATTGGAGTGAATCTTGAATTGTCATCACTTGTTCTTTAGAACAAGTCTCATCCTTCTTTTCTTGTAGGAGGTTGTACAGGACCTTTCCATGACATCATTGAGATTGTGCACTAATCCAATATGTCAGCAAAGAGGTTTGATAAGTAGCAATGGAGAGTTGTATGGCACCATGATCTACTTACCCGTCACAAGCATATTAGTAGTATACAATCATTAATGCAAACAATCTATCATGCATAATACATCAACTAAATTTAATCAAATATCATGCAAAGACAATTGAATTCTTATATTTTATTCGTTTCGTGGGTAGACTCCTTCTTGATCCTTCTAATTCATCATATTCTTCATTCATGACATCATCATTTCTTATCCAAATGATAAGATGGATAAGAGGTTCTTCAAGAATTGAGTTCTTCACATTACTCATTGCTTGAGGGATCTTCTTTGAATGGTGAGAGCTTGATATTCAATTGCTCCCACCTTCTTCTTCTCTTCTTATGAGTCGAGATTCTTCTTCTTCCCAGAGTCTGTTGAAAGTAATTACTTCCTTCTGGCACACATTCCTTGAATGAATGAATTCTATGATCATGGGAGACCATTCAAGGTGCCTATCACCACTTCTGCATTCTCCAATTCTTCTTCTACCACTTCAAGATGTTCTGAATTCTGGATCTTCAAATTCTTCAACTGTTTTCTCAAATCCATCTTCTAATTAATGTTCTTATCTTCAAATATCTTGATCAAGGAATCAAACATCTTTGGTGTCTTTAGGGAATAGACTTGTGGTACAAGTTGATCCGTGATTGAATCAACAATGATCTTCTTGGCCTTGATCAAGTTCTTCTTGTGTAAGGCTTTGAGCCTCATCTCCTTCTGGAACTGGAACCTCTCTACTCATGAAGGTGTCCAATTCATTTTCTTTAGAGAGATCAAATGCTTCCATGCTTGGAATTTTTCAACTTCACCAAGCTTATCGTCAAGCTGATGTGATATATCACTTTGAAATGAGAACCTCAAATGCAAATAACAAAGGATTAGATCTTACCGATTTGAGGTGTTCGTCCTGGTTCCGGAGTTGCCATAGAAACCATAATTTTCAAAACTTGGAATATTTCAGATCTAATTGGATGGAAATATATATATCTTTAAATGGAGCTGTCCGAAGTACTCCTTTTCTAAAAACAGTGGAGGGAAGCTCTCGGAACAGGAAGCCCTAGTTTTCCAATTTCTTCTACAGAAATTCCTGTCACTGTTTCTATGATATATACAAAATTACTACTCCTCTATGTCTGAAATTTCACACTGAGGTAACCTAGCATGTCCCTGATCCAAAACCATAGGATTCATCAGAATTGGTTTCACCAATTGGGATTTACGATCATTTTCCAAAGGTGCCTTGTTACAGGACTGTTCCAAGCAGTGAAGTTGTACGGATTGCCACATGTCACTGTTTCATATTCTAAGTCTGCAGTTCAGACCATGAGAATTAAAGTCCATTCCCTTTCTAGAAAACCTTCAGGAATTCCATTTCGACCTCTGTATCCCAAGATATTGCAATTCTCCCCAGGTGTCCTGTTTAGGGATGAATTTTGGAAGAGGCCGGAACCCTAACTTGGAGGGATCATATATCCAAAAATATAGAGAAGCTAAGTCTGAATTTTGGACACAGTGTACATAAGGATTTTCTGTTCGATCTATGCAATTTTAATCTCCTGAAACTTCGCCAATCTCAGTATATAGTGAATGTACCAAAACTTAGCAGTTTTAGTATTTAGGGTTTTTCTAGCTCGAGGTCAAACTAGGGTTCGACTTTCCCGGAGTTTTACCCAACCAAAAATCTTGATCCAGGTCTCTAAACTTTGATTTTTATGAGGAGAGAAATCCTATGCTGGGCTCACTCAAAAATTATTCTTCTGCAAGAAGACCTAATTTCCCGCACTGAAAACTGAAAATGCTCAGAATCGAATTCCTCTTTGACAGAAAGATGCACCCTTCAATGGAGAGTCAGTCTAGCTTTCTTTTGCTGATTTATTGTGGAGAGAAAAGCAAAAATTAAGAAGCTCTAGATTATGTAGCTGCACAATGCCTTCTTTTAGGGTGGCTCTGATACCATGTTAAATTTTTCATATGCTTAGCTAAGACATTAGTATTTCATTACATTTTCATAACAAAACCATATAAACAGGATCACTGAAAGATAAACAAGCACAACCATACAAAAGGAACACAAAGATTTATCCTGGGAAAACCCTAAAGGGAAAAACCTAGCAAAATATTCCTCAATATAGATGCCCCAAAAAGATAAAAGATAAAACCAGCAAGGAGATCAAAGCCTGATCCTCCTCCTTCTCTAGCTACTTCTCTTCTCCACTAATGCGCTACACAAGTGAGAGTGTGTGCTCAAATGAGGAGAACTACACCTCTATTTATATTCATCCATTCACTTCAATTAACTCATCTGACATGTAGGCTCGATTTGATCATGTAGGCTCGAGTTACACGTGTAGGCTCAAGTAACCACACTGGGGTGCTAATGACCCACCTTTACAATTAGAGGGGACAACCTCATGACTCTTATTAGTTCTTCCGATTAGAAGCATCGGGGTACAAGATAATACAAGTGCTTCTCCTGGTAGGACCATCGGGGACCAAAAAAGATACATATAGAATATTCTTTGAAGTTACAATATTTCAACACAGCACACCCAAATGAAAAATATTTTCGAACGAAATTGCCATCGCCAACTTCTCAAACTTCTATGGACTAGAAATAAAATGAAACCTCGAGCTTTAAAAGTATGTTAGCTCATTCTTGACATTACTAAGGAATATATATAAGGCTATGAGACTGGACTCTGTAATGACCGATCAACATTCCCACACATTATGTCATCGAGTGTCTCGGTGCTGGCATGTGTGAGGGCATGAGGTGAGTGATATTTTAATCGCTAGGGATCTAGTCATGTCACTTCATTGGTTGCGGCACCTTTTCTTTTGCTGTGGAAAATATTTTTGGGTGCCACCTTGTGTAGTCGATCCATGCTGCAAAGCACATGGAGTGGACGTTCTCACTCTCCCTTGTTCTTGTGACATAGGAAACAGAATGGTCTCCCCCATCGTGCTGGCCTTGCCCAATGTGAATAGTGGATTTTTTGGTTACTTTCCTCATTTCCGTGAGCCAAACTACACCGAGGTTGCCCATCTTTAGGTTATATGGTTCTGCACAGGGATGATTCCTCCTATACGCATGCTACAAATGGTGTCTGGAAGATCAACTAATCTACTAGGAGGCAAATCATGTGTGGGAACGTCTCTTCTACTATTATATCTGCACTAGATGTGATACCTATAGCCTTGGGGCCTTCTCAACCCTCCGATTTGGGGGTCTTTCACATCTATTGTGCACGTTTCTTTAACTTCTGCCACCAATTCCTCCTTCCTTGATCCAGCGAGTAGCTTTAGACCATGGTATGTTTCTTATCCGTCGATCGAGATTGACCTCTCCATTCAACCGCTGATCGGAGCGGACCCTACCACTTTTCGTGAATTGAGTTCTTGACCCTATCCACGCTAGTTCAGATCATGAAATGAACCACGACCATAGATCTATCCCTGCCTTTGTTGTGACTATTGATCTTTGTAGCCGGTACCACTTTTCATGATTTGGAGTCACGCCTTTATCCATGCAAGTTTGGATCATGAAATTAACTAGGGCTGTGGATCTACTCATACTCTCATCTCTGTTGTCAGATATTTCTGCCCTTTAACCCGCTCGCTATTTGGGAAAGTTAGTTCTACCGAGCATGTTTTCCCAGTGAAATCGCCTAAGGATGTTGACCGAGATTTGCCTTGATCTCGGCCTTTCATTGCTTGTCCCCTTTAAAAGGCTTTGCAAATACCAAACTTAAATATTTCCTCACATCGTTTGGGCTTTGGAACCACGCTCTATCATCAATCTTCTCCGTTGTGATTCTGGATTGTTGATCTACGACACCTCTTTATCTCATTTTCGCTGCTGCATGTCTTGACCTTTGGAAGGATCTACTGCCGTAGATCAAGCCCTCTTCTTCATCTTACGGTCCTAGGCAACAGAAACTATCCATTGGATAACCTGAAGGGTGTTCATATAATTATTCATTGAACATGACCCTTTTTGAATTCTTCCAGGACCATAACTCGACTGTTGCAAATAGAGTGCTAACATCTAGCTCCATGAGGGATGCTATCCTCCCAATGGGGTAGCAAAGAATCCCGTAGACCAAGTTCCAAATCCATTGGGACGCCCTTAGTCCCTCTTCGAAATCTTCAACATGCTTTGGGCTATTGCTATAGCAAATTTATGTCAATCTGCAAACTATGTTCTTAACCATACTCTGAAACTAAGAACAGTTGTGACTGCAAACCTATACTTACAACTGAAAATGAAAACAAACTAAACAGTACTAAAGGAAATGCTCGATATGCCTTGATATTATTTGTACCTACCTACTCTACCTAATTGAGCACGCATGCCTAATCAAGTGAACTCTGACTTCCAATGAATCCAATCAAGCAACTTATCCAATAATCTCGTTTCCTTTTCATGCTTGATTAAGAACATATATGAAATGCATAATGGAAGAAAGCTACAACAAATAAACTAATCCTCATAGCAGAGATATAACTAGTCATTACCATTACCCCTCTCCTCCATGTACTCTGCTATGGGGTCATAGAAAATGCGGCAACCTCCAGCATATTCTGTCGTTTGTTCATCATGGGAAAGCTGTCCAAAATGCCCTTCCTCTGGTGAGCTATCAAGCTGATGTTTGAAATATCTTTGAAAGGGATTCCTAGGATTGTTTTCAAATGAAATACCCACCCTTTCGTTCAATAATTCTGTAGCTAGAACTTCATTTTCCTTATATGCCTCAGCATGGAGATCATCTCTTTCTTCAATAGAATCGAGCAAGCACAAGCCTTCTCTATGGGGTGATATTTCTGAAGGTAAAAAGTCAAAGAAATCATTTATTTGAGAACTGTTACCTCCTTGTTTGTGACCCTATCCCTCATCACAAACTCCTAATGTATCAATAAGCAGAGAGGGATTGCATGACTATTCCTCTTTATCATCTTCTGTTCCAAATACGTCTATGGAATGCATCATATCCTCTAACTTTTGTTTCCACTTAGAGGCTTTAAGCCTCTGTCTTATTAATTCAAATGAGGAATAACATAAGGGTAGACTATCACCTTCACCACACTTATCATCCTTTCCTTTCTCAGCCCTTTGAATTTGGATTGCAGCTTGGTTTTCTCCATTAGCAGACCTTGGTTCTATAGCTGGCTCTTCGGGTATAACCTCCAGGTACTCCTCCTCATACTCATCGTACACAGGTATACCGAAATACCTTTTAAAATCATCATCAATGGACTCCATTATAAGCAGATTGCAACCTTTAGAAAATAAAATGGTAGAACCATCTACTTCTATATCAGGTTGATCATGTTTCTACCTGGTAAGGGAAATATTTAGCCGAACAGGGACTACCCCCTTTGTTTTATGTGGCCCAACCAATTCTAATGTATCTTTTACTTCACCACCACTGTCTTAACCTAACACCTTTTGAGACATCTTAAGGTTTTCTTCAACCTCCAAAAAATCAGTAAACATGTGTTGCAGAGTGGTTGATTTTCTCTCCAAAAGAAGTAATGACAGTTCAGGAGGAAGGTAGCTACATAATAGATTTTGGCAACATTTTCAAGAGGTTGGACTTCCTTGGGCATGTTATAATAAAAGATTGCAAATCTTCTGTTAAAACTAGACATGGCCTCACCCTCATTCCTTTTCATAGAATAAAATTCTGAAAGTGTTTGATCCAGTGGCCTTCTCCAACCCGAAAATTTCAAAAAGGTGCAAGAAAACTCTTCCTAGGTATTGATGGAATTAGGCTGCAAGTGTTTGAACCATTCTTTAGCATCTCCTTGCAAGGACTCAGAAAAATCCCTAATGCAAACATCATCATGTTCTATCTCAAAAAGGTCAAAGAAATGCTCAAAGGCTTGCAAATGTTTCTCAGCAGTGAAGTCTTTGGATTCTCCATAAAATTTGGGGAGGTACTTGTAATGCTTCATAGGAAAATCATGGAGGATAGGAGGCAATCGTAGTGGCTTGTATCGACTTGGAATATTGCGAGAGACCAGGTTAGGCGATATAGATATGTTATTAACCAAGGTTTCATGAGGTTCACAGGGGTGACCTTTAATGTCATGAGATTCGGGTGAAATATCTTGGTCAAAATCAAATGTACAAGACGATGCAATGCTTTTAGTTCGTAAAGAAGGATATACAAGAATATATTCATAGGTCTGTTCCGAGCGAAATGAACCATGGAAGGTTGTTTTGATAAATTTAGGAAAGGATAAGAACAAACTTACAAGGCAAGACAAGGCATCTTGGAAGAAACGAAAACTCGAGTATCTTACCCTTTCACCATGCATTGTCATGCTTTTAAAACGAGCTCATTTTCCCAGCAGAGTATGCCAGCTCTCTCTGACAATTTGATTTCTGGGTCATACCACCAGCGGAGTCGCTAAAGTCTGAATCCTTTAAGAATGGAGTCTCCAGGCGAAAAGTGCACAACCTTATTGATTTCTAATTGTTGTTCACCATCAACAACAAAATCTAAAACTATGTCATTCTTCCCAGGGATGATATTCAATCTCGTCCCTGGCAACGGCGCCAATTTGTTAGCATCAGGATTGAACCCAGAGGTTGGCAGAAAGGGTTTTCTCCCGGGCAACAACAGAACCACTTTAGACTATTCCTCTGGCCCGACACAGTCAGAGAGGGATCTCTCACTTACTTACCAAATTTACTCACATAAGATATTCAATCGAGAATAGTCAGGAGGCTAGACTCCTTAATAGGGCAGGTGCGTTGATGTAAGATGTAGGTGGGACTATCAAAGAAGGGGACCATTAGGCAATGGAATCGACGGTCCAAGTAGGGAACATATTGCATGAGGTAAAGAATGGCGTAAATTTACAAACAGAGGCAACGTAGCCATCCATCTTGCAATCAGAAGATATTTATCATGTGATTAGTAGATGAGAGGAAACATCCCATCACACATAACATCTACAGGATGAATTCTGCGTGACTTTAGAAGAAATCTTTAATTAATATCTAAAATAACAGATGAAGCATAGCATGTATGAATTCCAAACTATTATACACTTATTTCATATATGAAATAAATTAACAAACTGGAATGGAAACAGGATGAACATTCACGTAAGAAAATTGCATATTGAAAGAAAAGACGACACGGGAATCTCTGCCATGAAATATTATCCTTCCCATGCGAATTTATTCATAACACAAAAACCAGAGACTAATTACAATGGAGAGCCTCAAACCTTGAAAGTTTCCCTATCAACCCCCATCTCCCTCTATAGGGAGTGTATTTATACTATCTTAGCATTGAGACTATTCTCCGAAACAAAACCTAATACTGTTTTCATTCACAATCAGACACTAACAGTTTAGAGTGTGGTACTATTGCAACGATTTACAAATATTAACCAACATTATGGAGCAAGTGGGTGTGCTCGGCCTGGGTGACAGCCTGGAGTGCTTGGCTAATGTTGTAGACCTTGAGTACAACACCTTTTTGGTTACTTTCAGGTGAGTCACCATCTACTAGTTTTTGGACTTCTTAGCCGGCTTGTTGAGTCAGCATAGTTCCCTTTTTCTGTCCCAAGTTTGTGTCTCCTCCATGTTCAAAGGCGGCTTTCTGCATGGACACAAACTTGTAGGGCAGTTTGCATATTTCCCCTACTCAACCTTCTCTGTAGCCCCTCCCTCTCTAGGTAACACTGTTAGATGTGGGGTCTAGAGGAAGGGTCGTATTGCTTCTGGCCAAGGCAAACCTTTGCAGTGGCTTGTCATTCTTGTACTCCTCACCTCCTATGAAGTGGGCTCTCCCACAGGAAATACGGTAGATCATACCTCCACCAGCACCATAACCTTTGGCAAGTGGAATTAACAAATAGGGCTGTGCAGGAATTGGATCCCTGATGCTCCCATCCGAGCAATTGCTCCCACAGAGTGCAACTCAAGACTGTCTTCTTGTGCGGAGGCTTTGGAGGAGGCGATGGCATCAGGGGTTCTGGGAAAAACACCTACAGGAAGTGAGTGTCCAGGCAATGCACCACTGGAGGTGTGGTTATCTGAAGGTGGGTGTATCTCTCAAAAGTCTTCACGTCTACGCCCCGATGGCTGGTGTCATTGTAATAACTCAAAAATTCGTAAAAATTTAAAATTTTTCATTTAACATAAAATGTCAAATGTCAATGCTATTGTACCACTAACTGATTGCAGATAATCAAAATAGTTTGTAAAAGAGACAAAGATTACTTCTTTATTAGATTATGTATAACTTGAAGGTTTATCTTAACAAGTTCTATTAGTGTTGTTTAATAGTTGTAAACTTTTCTAGAAAATAGAAAGGATATTTTGTCTTTTTCAAATGCTAAGTTTATTATTGTTTTTCTTTTGTCAAGTAGGGAAGGTTTCTTATGTGTGATCGGGGCTTACTTAGCTTGAACCTAATATAGTGGGACTGATGGTTCTTTACAGGGTTTTACAGGTAAGCGTAAGTTCCAGTAAAAATAATATTTATATTCAAGTCAAGAAGATACTTCCCTAGAATAAATATGATGCTAGTCTTAGAATATTTAAAAATAGCTTGACTCCAAATGTGGTAACATTGATCTTATTTGCGTTGTCACATTTCCATAATTATATGTATAACAAACTGCATCTGCATGGGTGTAAAAGCATCATCAAAGTACTATACAAAAGAAGTCAAGTTACTGGCTGATTACAATTAATTCCAAGAGTACTTGTGTTTTTAAATTTATAGCAAATTTGATCTAGAGTTCATTTAAGAATAATTTATAGTACTCAGACTTTTTGTTTAGATCAGTCAAACATTTGGAGTCTAGTTTTGAACATAAGAATTATGAATCTTTTGTATAATATGATAAAAAATACTCTAGGTTGATAAACTATAAATCTAACCTATTTTACTGAAAAAATTTAATTCTAAAAACTCTTAAATCTCTTTTACCCTTATCCTCGGGTTTGTAATTAAATAATTTTCACATTATATAAACAAAAACTAACTCGACTCTTAGTTGTTTACTCGTTAAATGGATGTTAGAAATTTATTTAAGACTATTATATAAGTCTATGAACTGCACATACTTGTAGCTCCAACTACCCAATGCATTAAGAGTTGTGAACTTGGTTGAACAAATTTTTCCTTCTAACTATTATAGTTCTTATCTTGAAATTCTTTTTACTTCTAACTATAGACTATATTTTTTTTCACAAGTTGATTTAGTAAAATCTTTAAGATAAGATAGTTGGTTGGCATCATATAAGAGTTCTTATTATTGCTTGGGTTCTAACTGTCATTTTACTTTCCAACTTTTAGCAAAACAAAAGGATACTTCAAGGAATCATTGGATCTCCTTCTTATAATAATTTATTATTATAGAAGTGTCTTCTACCTATGCTTTTATAAACAATGTTATCAAAGAAGCTTCTCCATTGTGACTTAGAATAAGACTATGAAAGAAAAACCTTTTCTTCATGCTAAGGTTGATTACTAAGCATCGAAAAGATCAATGATATATACATTATCAGCAAACAATAGGAAATATATTATTTTTAAAAGATTACTGATTATAAAATGCAATAGTTTTTTTTATGCAAATCCGAACCGCGTCACCAACTATGGACTTGCACCCATAACAAGGAAATAAATTTTGCGAACACGTGGGGATGTTCTGTCCTCAGCTCGAGTTGACTTAAGAAATAAACCCTAACTCTTCCTTTTGCATTCTAATAAATTACAAGACTGGTGCGGCCAAGCTGCAAGCTCGTGGCCGCCATGACCCTGTAAACGCCTTCGATTACAAGCTGCCTTCTGACAAAAACACTGTGAGCTAGTTTCTGTGAGGTCATAAGGTAGTTCTCAGTGCTTAAAGGTTGTTGTAGCATGTTGTAAGTGTAGAAATTTTTTTTATTCAGAGCTTAGAGGACTAGGAGTTGATGTTCTAAAAAAATAACAATAGTTGGCAAAGCTTAAAATGATATTTCTTCATTCTGGTCAGAGCGCTACTTGTTTGCCTCCAAATTCGTGACTTGGTGTCTTCTTAGCTTCCGACGAGATGCCATTGAACGGTATTAGGTGGTTGGTTTCCACGACTTCCTTCAAACTGAACACTAACAGGTAAATGATCCTTCCATACTTTTAATTTGAGATAGATTTTATTTCAATTAAACGATTTCTAACTGATTTAGGTTTTTGCTCTATGCAGGTTCTTTCTTTCGGCATTAGGGGTTAGCTAGTGGCACAACTCTCCTATACACGGCTTCACGAAAGCTGGTAATGCCCGACTGAACTGAGGACTCTCTCCTGCATTGGTGTCATCGTGGTTGGCAAGATGAGAATACTTTAGTGTTAATGATGGATTCGGCCTGGGTTTTCCTTGTTAAGTTGTTCTTCAAGTCATTTTGTTTTTGTAAAATTATTAAACCCTAAAGGGTAATAAAAGTAAAGAGTTTTTAAGGCTAAAGCAACCGATAATTAAGGGTTTATGACAGAGCCCATACGTCTTGTGATGATGTAAAAACTTCAAGTTATATTTTTATCTTAAGCCATAATGATAAAAGTTCGACCACTGTTTGATTTCTGTAACTTTTAAGTGGTCCTTCCTGACAGTTTACTTAAGGAGACTTGTAAAAGAAATTTAGGGTTATGGAAGTATTGATTACCATTTTTGGTTACTATTTGTTTTAAGTTGTATAGTTTCACTTTAAGTAGTCTTAAGCCTCAACCGGAAATATAAAAAGGCCACAGGCCATTACACCTATTTTATTTCGTTCTATCAAAAGTGTATAGAGTTATTAAATTTTAGAAATTCATTTAGTATAAATGATTTATAGGTATTTTTTCTATTGAAATTTTTTTTACAGTATTGTTAGGTAAATACAGTACTCTGTTTCTTTCAAAATGGTCATTATTTGTATATAACCTATAGTTCTGAAATGTGATGGATTTTTACAGAAATGGTATTAGTTCTATTTCCTATTTTTACTTTCAGTAACAAATGTTTACACCTGTTAAATTTTATGTTATGATTAAAAACTTAAAAGTTTGTTTTAGGGATAAAACCTACCTCTTGTAAACCCTAAGTAAATCTCGAGGGTTAGAGTAAAAACAACATCTATTTTCCAGTATACAATGTAAATATGAACTAGGAGTAAATTATTATAAAGACCCATTGAGTACTATCTAGGTTCAAACCCTAAATGCTATCTTTTACTATTCCTATATTAGTTTATTTAACTTTATTTATTATGTTTATCATAATATTATTACTAGTAATGGTTCTGTGAATAGTATGACTACTAATAATTAATATACAATCTATTCTTTTCCTGTGATTAAATAGTATAGTTACTTTCAGTAGATAGAGTAAGTACAACAAAAATTTCTGTAAATAAATCATATGGATCTATAAAAGAAATCATTTATAATTTTCATTCATAGTTGGTAAACAAATCATCACATCTACTTAATCGACCAGCTGTACTAGAGTACTGCCTATACAAGGCGTGGAAAAATACAGTGTGGTAATTTATATCTATTCACTTTTCATTTATCAATAACACTACTATTTTAAACATAATCTACAAATCACTAATTTATTAATAAACCATTATCTTTTCTGCATAAACCCTAACAAAAAAATCACATGCATATCTTTAAAAAACTAGTAAACATTTGCTGAAAACTGTAAATAAATTATAAATAACCTGAACAAATAAAAACCTGTCAAATGATGAGATGACAACAGCTTAAGGAGGTTGTTCCTCCCAACCAACTCCTAGAGAAAGCCTAGTCTGCACTTCCTTAGGACCCCCAAGCCTATTTCCTGGTCCTCCTGGCAGAGTACTAGGTGAAGGATGTATCCTTAAGACCCTTTGTCACCTGACTGGTCAAATTACAATAGTAATCCAAACCTGCTCACAGTAGTAAGAACTTCAGCCTAACAGCTACATAAGTTCAGTTCTCGGTAGTTAACCCCTCAAACTCACTTCAATAAGTCCCCTCCATCGAATTTCTCATGTGCATTTCATTCACCTTGAATGAATCACAATTCCAGAATGAGCAGCCTCAGTTGTCTTCAATGGGAAGTTTTATAACAAATGGCTCGGTCTTCTGTGTCATTTTTTTACTTAATGAGGCACCTGCTCTAGTTCCACTTTCTTGGGGAATCATGACCACAAATATAGGGAAGTTGCCACCTGCAACAGTTAGGAGTACTTTGAGGATGCTGCCACTTATCAGTATACTCTCCACCTAGTCTCCTCCACCAATTGACGAATTAACACTCTTTTAATAGCTTCCCTAAGCTATTGTCTCATCATTTATTTATTTACTAATAAAATATTCTGAAATACATTAATTATCCTTGACCCCACTTGGATGTCAATTACAAACTTAGCATAAAATATAACATAATGTTACTCAATAACATTAAATTGTTTTGCAAATTGGCCAGTCAGCATTCCCAGTTAGCATTCCCGCGCATTCTGTCATCGAGTGTCTCGATGCTGACATGTGTGAGGGCATGGGCCGAGTGATCTTTTACCTGCTAGGGATCTAGTCACGTCACTTCATTGGTTGCAGCACCTTACCATTTGCTATGGGAAATATTTTCGGGTGCCACCTTATGCAATCAATCCATGCTGCAAAGCACATGGAGTGGACGTTCTCACGCTCCCTTTCTCTTGTGATGTAGGAAACATAATGGTCACCCCATTGTGCTGGCCTTGCCCCATGTGAAGAGTGGATTCAATGGTTACTGTAGTCACTTCCGCAAGCCAAACTACACAAAGGCTACCTGTCTTTAAGTGATATGGCTCTCTCCATAGGGATGATTTCTCCTGTACACATGCTACAAATGGCGTCTGGAGGATCAATTAATCTGTTGAGAGGCATATCATGCATGGGAACGTCTCTTGTACTATCAGATCTACGTTGTATGTGATACCTACAGCCTTGAGGCCTTCTCAGCCCTCTGATTTGGGGGTCTTTCACATCTGTCGTCCACGTTTCTTTAACTTCTGCTGCCAATTCCTCCTTCCTTGATCCAGCGAGTAGCTTTAGACCGCGGTATGTTTCTTATCAGTTGATCAAGATCAACCTCTCCATGCAACCACTTATCGGAGCGGACCCTACCACTTTTCGTGAATTGAGATCCTGACCCTGTCCGTGCTAGTTGAGATCGCGAAATGAACCACGGCCGTAGATCTATCCCCACCTTTGTCGTGACCATTGATCTTTGTAGCCGCTACCACTTTTTGTTATTTGGAATCGTAACTTTATCCGCACAAGTTTGGATCGCGAAATCATCTAGGGTCATGGATCTGCTCATACTCTCATCTCCATCGTCAGATATTTTCACCCTTTAACCTGCTTCTCGATTTGGGAAAGCTCCTTCTACCGAGCATGTTTGCCCAGCAAAATCACCTCAGGCCATCGATTGGGATTCGTCTTGATCTCAGCCTTTCATTGCTTGTCCCCTTTAATAGGCTTCATGAATACCAAACTTAAATATCTCCTCGCATCTTTTGGCCTGTGGAACCATGCTCTATCGTCGATCTTCTCCATTGTGATTCTGGATCATTGATCTATGACGCCTCTTTATCTCATTTTTGTTGCTGCATGTCTTGACCTTTGGAAGGATCTACCACCATAGATCGAGCCCTCTTCTTCATCTGACAGTCCTAGCTAACGAAAACTGTCCATTGGATAACCTGAAGGGTGTTCATATAATTCTTCATTGAACAAGACCCTTTTCGAATTCTTCCAGGCCCATAACTTGATTGTTGCAAACGGAGTGCTAATAGATTACAAATATGTGAGTTCACTTAACATGAAAAGTAAAAAGTGGAAATTTGGTACATGGATACCAACTCAAAACTACATTGTAAATGTATAATAGATGTGAGGCATGGTAAAAATAAACATAGTATTCAATGTACAATTTTTTTATATATCCATGAATATGAGTTGGTATTGAATCAACCTATAGGGTGATGAGCTATGTAAAGCCAAACGATTGCAGTGATGAGGTATTTTAGGTGTTGTGGACATCGTGAAAGTAATGTGTATTATGTGGTTTCCTATGATTTCAAATGTTGTTACTATCTGTGGGTAAGTGTGGTTTTTACAAGATGCATCGCATTCCCATAATGGTTGTTCAATGACGTGACTATAAGAACAATAATTGCATAGTATGGCTCATTAAGGCATGCCTTCATTCTTTGCCCCTTTCACACTAAATTTTTTTTCAAGCTTCAATCCTGCACTCAACATACCAAATTTGATTCCCAATATAATTAGAGTCAAACTTGATCATTCTCTGTCCTTCACCAAGATTAATGTTGGTCACCAAATATTCCATTGCATATCTCTTGTCTCAGTCAATTACTTATCTGGATCTAGTTTCATAGCTTCCTAGTTGTAACGACCTCCCACTTTGGAACCTCTTTTTCTTATTGGCCTTGCACAACAATGGTCATATAACTAAGCATGAAAAACTGAAAAGTGAAAGAAAAGAACTCTCCCTACAATTTACCATGCCTAGACGCATTTTATTTTAATTCCAACCAAGGATTTCAATTCCTTTCTTAGACTGGACTACTGTTATATAATCCATTGTGTCCTTCATTAAATACAAAGGCCTTACGAAAAATGGCATTTTGTCAAAATGGGAAACTATACAAAATACCTACTATGCATGGCACGTTGATCACATCCCTGCACCCACTCCTGATAAAACAACATTTAGACATAAGGATACCAATCATTACATATATCCTGACATGAATATGAATGAATGTCAAGATTTTTCAATATTAGTCCCTACATGCAATATCCACATTAATGAGCTTTGCATGCTTGGCCTTCAAGATTTTGACACTAACAATACATGGAAACGTCCAGAAGTATCAACAGATACATTGGAAACTGCACCAAACTACATCGACTATAATTGAAGGAATGGGGAAGTAATATAGGATAACACTCGTTTGCTTACTTCTACAAATGCATTACCTCACAATCAACAACTTCCATTTGACATGGTCTTACAATAATCACAACTACAAGGAACAAAAGAGTCATTGAGGATGATCATCCAAGGCACTGCAAACACAAGTACATCATATCTTATAAGAACCCTAAAAATTGAACTATCTTCTCAAGCAATGTTTGTCCATATCCTACTATTACTCCTCACCCCAACTGGAGTTGCAATGTTTAATATACATGCAACCACTATATATGGATGGCTTTAAATTCCTATAAAGGACATGAATCCTTTACATTGACATACCCTACATTCTCATTGATGAGATGCGCTTGATAAGGCCTAAATTGTTTGTGAAGACTGAGAGTCACTTGTGTGAGTTTTCACAAGGTAAAAACAATTACTCATTCAACAATCAGTCAATAATTCTTGTCGACAATTTGGGCCAACTCCCACATGTGATGGACAAACCTATATATGCAGGAGCAATGCTATTAAAGTGTGTATGGATGGACTTTATTCCTATAATAATTTTGGAAATAAACTTTCGTCAAAGGGACATTGTTATCACCCAACTTCATTTCTAATAGTTATTGACAAACATCCACAATGCTACACCAACCTTGGAAGACTCTAGCCTCCTCAAGTCTAGGACTACTAGGGAGCATTTAAGATTTTACTCACACTTAAAATTGCAAGCCTCTATTCCTATACTTTATCGATTGAAAAAATAATATACATTTCATTCTACTTTCCATCAATTACATGGATTTCTATTTATTATTTATTACCTACCATAAATTACTTTTTTTCAACATATAAAATTATATTATTTAGATACACAACTTTCTCTCATTTTACAACATATCAAAGTTCTCTTTGCTGTTTCATTTCCTTCCTTCCGGGATTACTTGTTATTATTATTAGGTTACCCCACGAAATGAATTAGATATAAGATAGCAATTTGTTATTTTGCAGTCTATTTATCATCATGCCATGTCTGTATTATTGAAATTCAAAAAGCTTGTTAGGCGAATTCAATAGGTTTCAATATTGACGAGAAGCATTCTATTACACAAGCGGATGGTCCTTGTTCGGACATTAATCATCCTGCAGTGTTGACTACAATTCCAAATATTTTGGATGAACAAACTTGGAGATGAGAAAAACAAGGCTTAGAAATTGTATTCACAAACCATATTCCCTAAAAATGGTAAGAATACAAAAGAAAGGCAACGTAAGCAGACTTTAAATTTGGCGTTGTCTTTGAAATTCTGCTGACCTGGCTGTATCGGAACTACAGATAGAACAAACATATCCATTACATGGGTTTCTTTATGTTTGTCAATATTCTTTCCTGTCATGTCATCCCCCGACCTTGTTTACTGCTAATGAAACGGTCGTCCTGTTCATCCATAATACGTCTCGATAGCAATTCAAGCGACTCTCGCTATCGGAGAAGGCGTCAGGGGAAGCTATGATATAGGAAGAAGATGGTGGTATTTTTCCATCTTGACTGGCACCATCTAGAAAGAACTCATAAGATAGCAGATCAGTTGCAAGAAAAGCCATTGCTAAATTGTAAGGTGACTTGTTCCCAAACAATTCGTCTGATCCTTCCAAATGTTCCTGCAGAGCTTCCCTCGGTTGCCCATCATCATTAATTTGAGAAGGACTGTTGATTTCTCCCTGCAATCCATACTCATCATAATTTCTTTCACCAACCGATATAGCCTGTGACGAAATATCTTCTTGAAAATTGTGGTTTTGTTTGTCTGAACTTCCATGTCCTGATTATTTTTCGTTGGGAAACTAGTGGAAGGGTGTGCTTTCTCTAGGTCAGACTGTCTACGAGATAAAGAAGTGAGGCCGGAAGAAACCCACGAAGGTAGAAAATGCAGTTGGTTGTCTACATCTATGCCATCGCTGATAGTTTCAGTTTGTGGATTCATTTGTTTGTTGAGATGAGTTCTCCAGTAATTTTTTATTTCGTTATCTGCCCTTCCTGGTAAACTCTGTGTCGTGCGAGACCACCTGTCCATTTAAATAATTAGGATATATACATATATATATGTCCAATACGAGACCATTTGAATAATTAGGATATATATATATATATGATGAGTTCTCCAGTAATTTTTTATTTCGTTATCTGCCCTTCCCGGTAAACTCTGTGTCGTGCGAGACCACTTGTCCATTTGAATAATTAGGATATATACATATATATATGTCGAATACCACACCATATATATATATATATGATGAGTTCTCCAGTAATTTTTTATTTCGTTATCTGCCCTTCCCGGTAAACTCTGTGTCGTGCGAGACCACCTGTCCATTTGAATAATTAGGATATATACATATATATATGTCGAATACCACACCATTTGAATAATTAGGATATATATATGCCGAATACCAGAGGCCCACCCACAGATACATTACATTTTATGGGTATATACCTTCTCCCCAAACGCCCATGAAGTTCGATGATTAAACACTCCTCTTCATGAGTGATCTTGCTGCGTTTGAGGTCAGGCCCGAGATAGTTAACCCACCTTAGCTTGCAGCTCTTGCCAGTTCTCTTGAGTCCTGCACTATACGCATTTTCAGGCTTTTGAAAAAATCTGCACACCGAATTAATGTGTGCGATTCCTATAAGTGGTCATTGGTCATAACATAACATGAAAACATTTATAAAAATCATACCAATAAATTGGTATTCCACGCCCATGATGCAGAAAAACTTAACGTTACCCCTCCAAAAGGCTATATTGTTATAGAAGTAAAACAATCACAGATGTACATATTCGCATATATTTAGTCATTACATACCCGCTGCTCCGGCCCGAAAACTCCAGCGCCCTTCACCATGTACACTTATAAACCTGATGAGCAGCATGTCCTCTTCGACAGTCCAGGGAGCTTTTCTAATCTGAGTTTTCTCCTGATCTACATCCGCAGACGCTAACCGTCGAATCTCTGTCGTCCATTAAATTAGCCCACAAGTTGACAGTCTTCGATTCTATTCTGGATGCTTCCGATAACCTATACTCCTACTTAACACTCGAAGTCTGGAGACAGTGTATATCTTTCTATGGCTAACAATCGAGTTGCTCTCAGGAATGAATTTTTCCCTATTATTGGTTGGATTTTATTTTTTTCCGGCTATGAATGAATTTATTTGGAATTTTCAAAATCTTAAAAATATTGCTAGATTTTACACAGTGTGAGTGTTTGGGATTTTATTTGATTTTATTTTTATATTTAAAATTATCTAACAAACAACAAAAATTATAAGATTATAAGATTTTGTGAATTAAATTCACCTGATTCCAACTAAAAATCTGTAAAATGTCAAAATTTTCCATAATTAAACCCCACTAACAATTAATTATGTACTATATAGTAAACCGGACCTTCCAATTCTAATGTAGTGTTGAGAACGGTGCTTTGGACCAAAGCTAAAAATAGCCGTTTAGAGATTTCAAGATGTTGAACTACCATTTCGTGCTCTTTTGAAACAGTATTTGGCCTGAAAATGCTTTCAAGCTCAAATACAAAAGTGGAGAAGGAATATTCCTTAAGATAAGGATGAAAAATCCCACTAACAATTAATTATGTACGATAGTAAACCGGACCTTCCAATTCTAATGTATTGGTGAGAACGGTGCTTTGGACCAAAGCTAAAAATAGCCGTTTAGAGATTTCAAGATGTTGAACTACCATTTCGTGCTCTTTTGAAACAGTATTTGGCCTGAAAATGCTTTCAAGCTCAAAAACAAAAGTGGAGAAGGAATATTCCTTAAGATAAGGATGAAAAATCCCACTAACAATTAATTATGTACTATATAGTAAACCGGACCTTCCAATTCTAATGTAGTGGTGAGAACGGTGCTTCGGACCAAAGCTAAAAATAGCCGTTTAGGGATTTCAAGATGTTGAACTACCATTTCGTGCCCTTTTGAAACAGTATTTGGCCTGAAAATGCTTTCAAGCTCAAAAACAAAAGTGGAGAAGGAATATTCCTTAAGATAAGGATGAAAAATCTCATTTAGCAGTGGAGTTGTGTAAATCGTTTATGATTTTTTTTCTTTTACTGGTTGATTGCTAGATCTTATAAAGTGTGGATGTTGAAGTTTTTTATTACTTAATTTCATTTCTGCGCTTAAAATTGCTCAATGAATAATAGCAATTATAAATTTTATAAATCAAATCCATCAAATTCCAACAGAAAATCAGGTCAGTATTGTCCCTTAGTTAGACGGCTCCTTTAGCAATTGCCAGTGGAATACCACCCATGGATCCGTCGTAATCATGGAAATATATTACTGTGAACTTGTTAGACATGCAACAATTTGGTTGGTTAAATACGATAGGGTCAAAGGGGTAGGGAAGATTTGTCAAATCGAGGATACTCCCATGAACGTTGTCTTAGATGATACTGACAAAGTGTAAGACATGTAACGTAGGTTGGAATTTTTCAAAGAAAGTCGTTTCGTATTCAAGGAAATCGCGCCTGTTTTGGAATAAACGTATTTCTTAACACAATAAATTAAGCTTGTGTTTCATTTGGAGATTGCATTAAGCGTATCATAAATAAAATAAAGAAAGTGTAATTCGCCGCAACTAGCGGAGCTGTAATTCAAGAAAAGTTGAAAGTACTCGGTCTATTTCCAAGTTATTTTACTATTGCAGAAAGTGTTTTGAAGAATTTTGGGAAGGACGGATATCGGACGGTTTTTTGATATGGTTGGTGGGGATATCCAAAAGGCAGTGGAATTCAGCAGAACTCAAGGATGTATTTCAAAGGCTTTGAATGCAATGTATATTGTTTTAATTCCCAAGTGTGCAAGCCTAAGACTTTTGCTGATTTCAAACCAATATCACTCTATAATTTAATTTACAAAGTGATTACAAAAATTTTGTTAGATAGAATCAAACATTTGCTTGCACAGGCTCTCTCAGATGAACAATTTGGTTTTCTATGGATATGATCAAGGTGTATGGTCATGTTAACTGGACTTTTTTTAGACTTATTCTACTGCAAATTGGACTACATGTAGATGGACTACATGTAGAGATTGTAAACTGGATTATGGAATGTGTGTCAACTGCAAATTTTGGGGTCAAAAGGATACCTTCTTCTTCTTTTTCAGCTAGTAGGGGTTTAAGGCAAGCCTGCCTTTTTTCACCTTTACTTTTCTTACTTGTTGTGGAGGGCCTAAGCCTACTCATCCGCAAAGAAAAGAGAATTACTGACATCCACTTAACATCTACCATGTCTATCACCCACGTTTTGTTCATGGACGACGTGGTCTTATTTGGGTATGGAACTTATGAGGAATGGTGCAAAATTACATACTTGTTATTGATTTGTTCATTGTTGCTTCAGGTATGGCGATTGGTGTTGAAAAAACTTCTTTTCTTATAAACATTGTATCCAATGATGTTATGGAGAAGGTAAAGGTGCATTCCCATACAAAACGAAGGCAATGGAGAGGGGCTTCAAGTATTTGGGATTTTGGCTTAAACCACTTGATTACAAGTTGTCGATTGGATTTGGCTTATTAAAAAATTTGATCATAAGATCAATAATTGGACCTACAGATTTTTATCCGACTCATTCTCCTAAACTTTGTTTTAGGATCTTTACCTTCCTATTGGTTTTCTTTAATGAATATTCATGTTTCTATTTTACATAAGATCAAAAGCTTGATGTTTAATTTCTTGTGGGGAGGAAATGCTAGGAAAAAAGGAATGCATCTGCCAAACTGGGAGTCACTGTCTCGGCCCTTTGGTAATGGTGGTTGGAACATCATGCACCTTGAACGTTTCAACTCAATGTTGCGATTAAAAAACTTGTGGAGGGTCCTAATAGGTAACGACATTTGGAGCATAGTTATTAAGGTGAAATACATCAATAAAATGTCTTTCACTGCATGGTTAAGGAAAGGTGCATACTCGACAGCAAATACTTCAATTATATGGAATGGTTTCCTTCGCGTTCTTTGTTGGATCAATAAGTCGATCTGTTGGAGAGTGGGCAACGGTGACGATATACACATTGGGATTGACCCAATCGTTGGAATGGAGAACGCTTTTGTTTTATCTCTTTCTCTTGTCAGCTATTTGGAAGATTTGGAACTTGAGCTGGGAGGTGCATGGAAAAAAGAATGGGATTTATATATACATTCTCTGAGATCCTTGGGTATCAAACTCAATGCTAAGGAGGATGCATGGGCTTGGTCATTTAATGAGTCCAATGGATATGTTACAACAAAAATCACTTACAAATATATTATGGAGACATCTATGGATTTCCAACAGGAAAAGTTATGGAAAGAAATTTGGAAATGGAAAATTCCCATTAAGATAAAGTGTTTTAGCAGGCATCTTTTGATTAATAAGATTAGTTGTTCGGACAATCTCTGTAAACTGGGGTGGATTGGTCCTAGTTTGTGTCATTTATGCAGAGATGAAGGTGAATCTGTTGCTCACCTTTTTGTGGACTGTAAATTTTGTAAAGTTGTAAGTAATCATGTTGTTGAAGCCTTGTCAATTAATTTTGTTTGGGAGAACAAAAGTATTAAGAAAAATATTTATGATTGGTTCATATTTGGTAATACACCTTGTTATCTTACTTTTTTTTGCAACTGGGCTATTTGGCTTGTTAGAAACCATTGTATTTTTTTTGGTGTTGAACCTTCAGTTCAGAGAACTGTTCTTAAATGTATGGGGCTTTTAGCTGAATATCTGATTCAGGATAATAAAAGAAAGCACAAAACTATTGGGATGGGACCTGAGGTCAAAGCAATCACAGATTTTTTTTATGGAGCTATAGTTAATTCGATGGGAGGTGCAGGAGTTGTTCTCTATATTGGCAGTGATCATTATTTTTTTATTTGATTAGGATGTGGACAAAGCACAAATACCAAGGCTGAACTATTACCCCTTTGGGGGCTGTTATTTGTTGTTGATGAGATGGGCCTCCCAGAGTTGAGAGTTTTTGGGGATTCAAAAACAATCATTGATTGGGTCAATGATGTGGCGTTACTGGAGGTTTTGACTCTCGAGCATTGGCATAGCAAAATCAGATATGTGATCATTACATTCCACAAATTTACTTGCAATCACATTTTTAGAGAACATAATCAGGTGGCTGATAGGCTATCCAAAGAGGCCTTGGAGCTTGAAGAGGGATATTTCACTGTCCAAGAATTTGTCGAAAATGAAAAATGTCATGAACATACTTTAAATTTTTCCTGTTAGATGTTATATGACATAGATGTATTAACAAGCGACGAAGAGGAAGCGATAAAACTTATTTTATAATGATTGATGTAGTTAATTTTGGGTATATGGTATAATGGTTTTTAAGTGATTGAGTTTATCTACTTTTAAATTGAATTTCTGAATGTAAACGAATCCTTTAAAATAAAATAAGAATTGTATTTTTCTTCTTAAAAAAACTCACCTAAATGAACCCGAGTAACATCATCTTTATTATACCACTTACAAATCGTTACAGCTCGGACGTAGTATCATTTCTATCTTTGTCCACTTAGAAATAACATAAAAGTCCCAAAAGTCCCAACTCTGACGTTGAAGAAGTGAAAAAATTTCAATGCATACATTGTCACAAATATAAAACTTTCCCAAAACTGACTTCGAAGAATGGAAAAATGTTCAATTTTATTGAATACATTCAATGCGTTGGATAAACTAAATTGTGTACATTAATAGATAAAGCTTAGTAATAATAAAAAAATACCTCTCCTAAAAATTTCAGTCTGTTGGATTAAAAAAAAAACTGTATTCTCCCGATAAACACAAATAAAATACTCTTCTAAATCTGATTTTGAAGAATTGAGAACATTCTAGAGGATGGATAAACTGAAATTTTAAATAGAATAAGTGCAATTCATTTGATAAACTAAAGGAATTCAATGCATTTTTATTATCTAGAATTCAATGCATTGGCTAAAAGATAGAGACATTAAAATTTAAAAAACCAATGGGTAGGAATTATCTATTAATTAGAATCCGTGCCGAGGGTGACAACTGTAATAAATCTTATTAGAGGATATGGACATGGAATCTCCCACAAATCCAACGTTAGCATATGTGAAAATTGTCGGGTGTGACTTTTCTTGAAATCATGGATATGCATTGCAGTGGGGTATCTCTTGTTTTGATGGATTTCTTTGGGCTTCCATATTCAATGTATTGTTAAATTCAATGATTAACCGTCTCATTCTGCGATCTAAAGCCAGCTCACGGTATTTCTAAGTTAATATAAGCCTTTGATTTAAACAGTTTGGATTGCATGCGCTACCATCAACTTTCACAATAACCTTCAACCATGTGTCGAATTTCACATTCAATCCGCAGGTCAAGTGGAGATTTGATATAGTCTTGAGTTTTTCATGTTTTTCATTTTAAGTGTTGTGCAAATTCATAAATGTCAATTTTTCCAAAAAGTTTAATTATACAAGTATATACAGCTTTGTGTAAATATTTTATATATACATTTATTATTGGCTTGGCATTTGTATGGAGAGGTGTAAAGGAATATTTTATATATACATTTATTTTTTAGTAACTGAAATTTTTTTATTTATTTTGGGAGACTGGAAATTACATTTTAATAATACTTTTGTGGTTACTACTTACGAGACTTACAAGTGAGGTTTTACCTTAAGACATTCATGACTAAATACATCAATGACATCCTCCATAAGAGGATCAACATATCTCTCTAGCCCCGCTCTCTTCCCGCACCTCTCTCTCCCTCTCTCTCCCCCCTATCCCCCAATCTCTCTCCCTCTCTCCCCACTCTCTCTCCCTCTCCCATTCCTTAGTAATGAAAAACATATTATTACTTATTTAGTAATGAAAAAGCATAAGTTGTAAAGCATAGATTGTAGTCCACCCCAAATCTCAAATAAAAAAATCTATCGGCCTAATTATATAAAAATCACATCCAACAAAATCAAATCCAAAACTTTCATAGAGGATTCATGAAGATGTTAGAAAACTATCATTACAATGCATGCATGAAAGTAGAGAAATTTACGGGATTCTTTTTGTCTTATATGTTTCCTTTGTTTGTCTTGTATGTTTCATTTGTAACTAGTAACCTTCTCAAGTGTGTTCAAGTGTGTTCTCAATATGCTTCTTAAATTCCTTTTAAAATGATCTTGGCATTATTTTGTTAAACTGTTTCAACTACGAGTTATCTATACATTACTACATGTGATTGTATGTTTCATTTGTAACCAATAACTTTCTGAAGTGTGTTCTCAATATGTTTCTTATCTTCATTTTAAAAAGATCTTGGAATTATTTTGTTAAACGGGTTCAACTACGAGTTATCTATACATTACTACATGTAATCATCCATCCTTCTTCCAACTACTACGAGTTATCCATTCACTAACTTTCATGCATAAGCTATGAGTAATCCATTTATCAACCATCAACTATGAGCTATCCATGATCTAACACGAGTTATATATATATATATATTACGATGATGATGATGATGATGATGCTTAACATCCACTGAGACTAGACTTTGGTCTATCAAACCTAAAGAAACCAATTAATTAGTTTGTTTTAAAATTGTATTCCTATGCTCAAAGAGCTTGGTGAGAAGTGTCATGAGCTCATTATAATTTTGACAAGTTAAAAGGCTAGGAGGGTCAGTATTGCTACAAAGATTATGAAACTGGGATCTATTGTGGGTGTACGCAGGGAACTCTAAGAGGAAGCGATTTTCATCTTCAATGTTCATATTCTCACAGAGATGGCAGATCCTTTCCATCCATGGTGTTTTAGGAACAGTCCAATGACCTGTTTCACTATGGAGCTCATGAGAGTTCGTTGTTATCTTTTCTGTATTAGTTAAATTTCTTTGAACTCGTTCAAACAAAGAGATATTTTTGATCTTCTATAGTAGGGTTGATTACCTCCTTATAATATCTTAATTTTCTTTTAGCATCTAAATATTTTTCACACCACAGTTTCTCTTTAAACTTAGAAGTAACAATATTTTTATGTTATTAAAATTTTGCAATGCAATATTTTCGTCAATCTCCCAATGGTTTGACTAGGCCCTGGTATCTTTATACCAAACTCGTTTGAGTCTTAGGTGGTTTAGGCTGGAATTAAAAGCTAACTTAGGAAGTTTATGGTCTCCCATGTTATTGATTTTTTGCTTGTACAACAGGAGCCTAGTCATAGCTAGGTTCTTGATAGGAGAAAGACCCCTTTCTATAAAGAGAATAAGAAATGGTGTATTTCTTTTAATTTTGAGGTTATACGTTATACAATGCTTTTGGATTTTCTTAATCTTTCTCCAATATTCTCTAGAGATGATGCAACCACAAACCTCACATCCATACAAAATAACAGGAGTGACTAAAGTTTCAAAGATAAGCTTCTTTTTATCCCACATCACAAGGTTTTTCTGTTTTACAATTATTTTTAAGACCAAAGTAGGCTTTCCACCCTCCATTAATCATTTTCTCAATTCTATAGTTCCAGTTAAGCTTGTGATGAATATCAATTCCTATGTATTTGTAAGAATACACTTCCTCCAAGTTTCTATTGTCATACACAAAATTAGCGTAAGTGTCCTTCTTGGATTTGATAATCATAACTTTTGTTTTGTCAGTGTTGACAATCATACCCATGGTAGAGCAGAAATCCTTAATAATTCGTAATTGCTTATCAAGATCAAATGGACACCTTTCGAGAAGAACAATATCGTTAACATAGAGGAGAAGGATGATGACTATTCCAGCTAAGAACATGCTAGCACAACCTAGTTCTTCTAAACAACCTTCTAGTCTATCGATGTAAATGACAAATAGGGTAGCGGAGAGGGGGAAACCTTGTTTAACTCCGATATTCCACTCAATATCTCTCAAACATCCTTTATTTCTCTTAAACTTGGTGATTACATTCTCGTATAAACTTATTGCGGTAGCTCTCAACTCGAAAGGAACCTTTAGCTCTTCTAATCTATTCCATAGATTATTTCTAGGTACCATATCGAAAGCCTTTCTAAAGTCCAAAAAGCAGCAAAAGAGATTTGATATAGCATTACGACACTCCTCGACAATGATCGTAAGCGTAACGAGGTGGTTCGTTGTTGAGTGTTTCCTTCTAAAACCCTCTTGACCTTTAGCCCGCTTACCTTCACTTTCAAGCCATCTGTTGATCTTCTTTTCCAAAATAATACCATATAACTTGGCTAAGAGGGGGCTAATCATAATTATCCAATAATTAGAGGGGTTGTTAGTATCCCCACTTTTAAAAATAGGGATAATGAGGCTCTGAGTCCAAGGTTTAGGGAACCCTTACTTGACTGCTTGATTGAATAACTTGTGGATGTGAGGGATGAGGACAAGACCTCCAATTTTTAAGATTTCTACCTGGTAACCTTCAATATCCTTAGTTTTTCCATTTTCCAAACGCTTAACCCCAAAATCTATGTCTTCTAATGAGAAAACTTCTACCGTTGTGAGCAGGGTTTCAAAGTTATCTATGACATTCAAGGATTCATAAATATTTTTAATATAGGAATTCTAGAAGTGTAAAGCAATTCTATTATTATCTTTAGTTTTTCTAGTTAGAATCTGCCTCCATAATTTCTTAGGAGCCACCTTAGAGAGGTGCAAGAGATTTTCTTATCTTTTATTAATATATTGTAGTTTTTTATTTTTAGTTAGGGACTTCTATATTTTTATCTTGTCAATTTTAAGAGATTCATCAAGAGCTTCCTTAATTTATCTCATCGCATTTTTACAAATCTTTATCATACACAGGGTTGGTTTTTCTGTTTCTTTTATTACTTACTTCAATTGAGAACTTTTTAATAGAATGTGAGACAGTTGTCGTAAAATTATGATAGAGGTCTTCTATGTTGTCTATACTTGATAAAGGAAGCAATATTGTTTTTTAAATCATTTAGAAAAGATCATTTTTATTTCTATCAAAGATCAAGTTCTTTTGGCTATAAGGATTATCTTCTATGGGATCTCTATGCATGACAAAATTGAGAGTTACAATTAAGGGTCCATGATCTGAGTTAGGCTCGTGGTCCTTTAAGATGTCAAAATTTATGATTTCATTGTATAAAGGGATATCAAAAATAAAATAGTCTACCACGTTGCTACCAATCCCATAGATACATGTCATCTGGATAGAACTGGACCACTTCTTTAGACCGTTGCAAATTATAAGATCTTGAGCACTGCAAAGCTTGAATAGCTCACACCCAAACAAATTTTCCCCTATATCTTTACAACTTCTATTGTACCTACTAGCTAGAGTAAGGTCTTCGTTTAACCAAAAAAGATTAGGGTTGGAAGAGTTTCTTAGAAGAATAGCTTGTTTGCTTGAAGTACGAGCATTAAAGTCACACATTAAGAGGATATTCCCTTCATTCCTTAGGCTGGAAATATCATTCTCTAAACCATGGTAAGGACTATTTTTATCGAAATTGTTTTTCTTATAGAAGTTAGAATTAATAGGGGAAAATTAACAGATTGCTATGTAGTTTTTTAATTATTAATGTCATCAATCTCTCTAAAAATATATTGGTTGTAAGGGAATTTTTTATAAATCCTAGCATGGGGGGAGATGTTCTTCCTAATGTAACAAGCTATACCCCCAACGCCTCTATGATAGGATCTTTTGTTCCAGATTGACCAAAGTACAAAGCCATCTATGTTAGGGACCTTAGATTCTTGGTGCTCACAAGTTTCAACTAACAATATAATATCAACTTCAATCGATATCCAACTTAACTTGGGGCCTTTGTTCCATGGGAAGACCTGGAAATTCCAAGAAAAAATTTGGAGCATGTTGAACTGTTATTTATTACTATCTTTTTGGCTTCTATCTTGAATAACAACGTTTCAATTTCATATTATTGCCCATTTTCCTTCCTTCCTAGCTAGCTTATTTTACCTTTTGAACCTCATTTCTTACTTCATTTATAAATATTCTCATTCCTTTTATACTTGAGGTTTTACTAAGTATGTCATAATTATGGTTAGTAGGGCTCACCTTTATCTGGATCAACCTTCCTCTGTTCTCAGTTAATTTCCCCAACCATGTTGCTTCTATGAGACATGTTGTTTCAATTTGTAATCTATAATGTAATTTTGCGTGGGCTATGGCTAGTGTATCTTCGTATAGTTTTGAAATGAACAATTATATATATAGAGAGAGAGAGAGATAATTGGTCATTTTTGTCCATTTGGCGTAGCTTGGGTGGTTAGGAGATTTGGTTGTTGCACTCCCCACCCAGGTTCAAATCTCGTCATATAAACATAGGCTTAATCCACCCATGCTTTATTTAAAAAGTTTTAAGAAATAATTTTATAAATCTAAATATTTTATAGATTTAAAAAAGTGTTTTTTTTATATGTATAAAAATAATTATAATATATACAATAAATGATATATACATTTAAAAAATTGTTTTTAATCTAATTTTTAATATTTTTTTAAAATTATGATCTTATTGTATAGATGAGAAACATTATTAATTTATAAGTCATTATAAAATTTTAAAAAATTGGAAAATATATTTACTTCTTAAAAAATGACTTTTATAACATATTATAAAATATGCATGGGTTTCATTGTGTTAAGAAAACATGCTATAAACTCCAAAGTAAAAACTATTATTAATGAACAAAAATGAATATCATTTCAAATCATTTTAGGAAGAAAAATTAATATCATTTCAAATCATTTTATAAAAAAACATGTTATATAT
>LPNX010856741.1:69854-107017 GCA_001517045.1 Pseudotsuga menziesii
AGATGACTTCAAAAATGATAACAAGTTTTATTTAAATAAAAATGCACTTAACAATCCTTAAATGGTCACTTTTCAATGCTAACCTACTCCGGATAAGCCTGTGTTTTACTTAGTCTTTGTCAACATCCTTTAAGCTCAACAATAGAGTTTAGTCTCTATGCTACTGGAAGGTTCAATGCATCTTGGACTTGGGTATCTATAATACTCTAGCAAGAAGGTGTTATGGAAAGTCTCTAAAACCATTGTACATAATGATTTATTTTATTAATAAAATATAACATTCAAAGTGGTATATATATTTTTATATAATCTTAGTACATAATGATTTATTTTATTAATAAAATATAACATTCAAGATATATCAATGATTTATTTTATTAGTAAAATATAACATTCACATATATAACAACTTTAGTAATGACATATTCAAGTCTACTCAAAGCCTTGTCGGTGGTTTAAAAAAAATATGTAAGACACGTAAGAGCCCTTTTTTAAAATATTATCCAAAAGCCCCACTAGGCAAATGTATTGATGACATCCAACTATAAACCATATTTGTTCTTTTCATAACACATGAGAAAAATGATCTTATACAAGAACTTTTACCGAAAGGCCCATGATTGGCCCACTTGCACTTTCAAATGAATCTTGTAGAATCACCTAAATCAAGATTAGCACTTAATGTAGTCATTTAATGGGCAAGCAATGAGGTCATTGATAAAGGGCCTACCATTCTACTATCAATCACATTCAGGGTAACATGCATAATGTAGCCATTTCATTTTCAAGCTATGAGGTCATTAACAAGGGCCTACCATACAACTATGGATCCCTTCATTTATATGGGACCTACATTCTGCCATGGGTCACATGCATAACCATACAATTTAGCCATTTCATGTCAGATAATTGATTAAGGATCCTAGCATTATGCCATGGGTCACATGCATAACCACACAATTTAGCCATTTCATGTCAGAAAATTCTCCTAGGTCACATACATACCTACCATATTCTCATAGCCCTAAAATGTCGACATTCTCATAGGTCACATACATAGCCCTAAAATGTAGACATTCTTATGAAAAAAATATATCATTGATAAATGACATACCATTTGGATTGCACTTCAAAGTTTGGCGTTCATATAAGAAATGGCATTTGGATTGCACTTCAAAGTTTCAGCTTCCACGTGCATGGATGTTATGACATATGTTCAGCGCATCTGACACGTCTCTATACAACAGTTGATCGATTATTCAAAAACATGGTATCAGTTAGTTTTGGCTTTTGTCTCATAGATAGATGGCTGCAACCAGCGGTGCTCCTCTAAATGTCGAGCTCCTCAGGGCCTCGAAGATCATTCCTGATGTTGTAGACGAAGTGTGTGAGCCGTTTCTGGACATGAGAGTCATTTACAGAAAAAAAACGGAAGTCTTGATCTAAATGGAGAGATCTGGGGGATTCTGCTAGATGAGCTTGTGGATACGGTGATTGGGTAGCTACCTATTACATCTGTAATAAGGGCTCAGCTGGTATGTAAGCGATGGCGTTCGGTCATTGCTTCACCATTATATTATCATGATTTTGATACGCCATGGTTGATGGTACAGAACAAGGATGGGGATGGGCGATGGTTCTTTGATCTGGCACTGAACAGGTGGCACAAAATTGAAGCAAAACCTTTCCAGAAAATAGTTTGCATTGCGGCATCGGGTGGTATTCTATGTCTGCATAAGGAAGATGGCCGGTTTGCAAAACTTTATCTTTTTAATCCTATCAGCAAGGACCTGATTCGGCTTCCTGTGCTTAGTGGGCATGTTAAACTGGCTACTTTGGCAGTGACTAATTCCATGGACTACAGATTATTGGTAGCAATCGAGATCGCCCTCAATTGAGAGACAGGTATCAACAATCGAGGTCGAGATTAGGAAAGCAGCGAGGTCAAAGCAATAAGTTAGGCAGAAGAAGGCATGCAGCAAGGTTTATATCAGGCAGGCGGCAAGGTCTATTCTTGCATTGGCTTGTTATCAACATCCCTGGCCAAACTCCTCCCACATTAGGTAAAGCTTCTGGATCTTCCCAAACCTTCAATATATACATATTGCCTTTCTTGATCTGCCCAAACCTTCAATATATACATATTGCCTTTCGTGATCTTCCCAAAGCTTCTATATATGCATATTGGGTTTCTTCTTATTGAGAGTTGTATTTATTGTCACTGTTGATGTTATTTGCAGAGTTATGGAAGACTGGAAAAGAAGTGGTGCCATATATGGGTCCAGTGCCACCTGAAGGTTGCCACCGTTATGTATTTCTCCTCTTCAAGGAGGTATGTTTTCAAAGCTTTTTCATATTGCAAACACAATCACTGGAATTGATTATATATAAAGAACACTGCTAATTGATAGAGTTAATGTCAATGTGCAGAATGTGATGAAGAATTATTAACCTACTGTCCATTTTGGAGAGCACTTTCGAGACTCTGTTGCGGCACTCAACGCAGCGCATATCAGCATTGAGAACAATCGCCTAGACCTGTAATGAAATGCAATAACAATAATTAGAGTAACTATCTTTATTGTCTGATTTATTGATCTGCTCCCCCTTTAATTTCGCTCTTCAATGTTGCGTAATATTCTTTCACTAGTCAACTTTCTTCATGATTTATCTTTCTTACTCTCACAGACTTTGGGCCAATCACGAGTTTCAAGAACTTGTTCCTGTTTTGTAGACCTGATCTTCAAAGGAGTGGTATTTAAGACCTTTGACATTATAAACGCTTCAACTCTGTTCTATACAGTTTACAAGTGAAAACACTTTCACTATTAATCCTGTCAATGCTATTGAATCTCTCCTTATCAGTACATGTTATGGGGTATTTATGTAGCTGCCATTTTGTTTAATTTCCACAAAAACTATTTATACCTAGATTCAGAAATTTATTAATGGACTTTTTCCATTCGATCATAGTTTTATCTATGATTTAAATCTCTACGCTTCTGGGAATGAAGTACCCTGTCGGTTTCGTAGTAAGTTTTTAACAGCCTTGATAACGATTAATCTTAGTACACGTCATTCTTCGTGCAATTGCAATATCAGAGCTCCAAATCATCAATCCCAGAGATAAATTATCGGTTACTTCTTCGCTACAAATAAACCCTGAGAATAGAAAAAACCAAATCTTTGTCAAATACTGATATGATTCATTTATTCTGAGAAAGCCCTTTACAATATACCTGCTGCAGCAGGTATAATAATTTATAGAACATAAATACTGAGAAAGCCCTTTAAACCTAGGAAATAAAACATGTGTGAAGGTTTATGAAAATTTGATGCCAACACACTTTACGCTTTTCCATTCAAAAAATGAAAATTTGGAAACTATATTTTAATTCACTATGAACTCATTTGAAAATTCCCATATAATTTCATAAATGGAGTTAATCAAAAGTAATGGTAAAAATAAATGTCACGACACCTTCCAAAAATCCATCACACAGCTAGCTGAGCCCGGATTTCAAAATGGCATGTAATTTAAAGCCATGTGTCTCTCATCACATTTACTATGGTTTTGTATGCGCAAGAGCGTTTTCTTGAACGGCAACATAAATCACAAGTTCAAGGTTAAGTGAAACAATTTTATGAATAACAATCAATCGCTATATAACCTGCCGACCGTAGGTATAATAAGTACATGAAACATGTATGATTATTAACTTTGGAAAAAACATCTGCATTAAAATTCTTTGTGACAGGGGCAGCCAGACCGTCCTTAATTAAATCAAAGAAATGAATGACAGTGGCAGACTATATACGTGGCAAGTTTTTATTTTTTCAATTTTATATTTTATATTTATTTTTATAATTCAGTTATTATATTGCACAGTAGGGAAAAATTGTCAAATCTCTGCTCTGCACCAATCAAAAAAACAGTTTACTTAATTTTGAAAAAATTTAAAATTATTTTTGATATTTAACAAATTCATTTTAATAATAAAAATTAAAAAAACTTTAATAAACATTGGTTTAATTGTTTTGAACTAATATTGGTCAATAGAATTTGGCGACCAATCGATTGCTATATAACCTGCTGACGGCAGGTATAATAATCAACGCACAGCTGATAGTGGAACGTTTGGCCTAAAGTTGAAGGTTGTGGGTTCCAAAGGCTCGGTAAGCCTCGGTTCTATCCTTGAGGGTTTCCTTCATCATGACTATGTATGGTGTTATCGCTGGTGCTTGAGGAAAATTTACTACGGTTCAAAACTTGTGGAGACTTGAAGAAATGTTTAGGCTTAAAAAAGGAGAAGTCCATAAAGCCTTTTCGATGATAACCATTAGTGTTTCATGTGAGAGCTATGACTCTTGTAACCAGATGATAGATTAATCATACTGTTTTAGGGTTTATAATAATGTTTATTTATACTATAATATATTAAGAAGCTATCTCTTTTGACCTTTTTATTTTGGCTATGTTCACTATTAGTTGTTACTTACTTGATTTGGAAACTTTGCTAAGCTTAAACACTCAATCATTATGGCCCTTTCTTGAATAAGATAAAAGTTGAACATACTGGTTTTTGAAGAATTAAAAAGGATGTGTGATAACTAAAGATTTTGAAATTAAACTCTGTTTATAAAATAGTGTTGAGCTTATAGCTTTCCAAATAGATTTCTATTTAGCAAAATTGTTTGTAATTTATTGAATAAAAACTTGGTAAAAACAAATCCTAGGGTTAGTGAAATTTGTTTATGGCTGAAGTTAAAAATATGGCAGAAACTGTTTTGTTTTAATGGGTTTTCTTAAGCACGGGGTAAGAATGTTTCTTGTAAGATTTTATGTTTTATCTTGAATCTTTGAAGTAGGAAATGCTATGGCCGTGACTTAATAAAAACTTTTTGCAGTTAATTATTTAACTGTTTTATTTATAAATACAATACTGTTTATGGTTAACCTAAGTTATGGTTTTTATTTAGCATTTTTGATATTTAGATTAACAAGGTTTGTTGGGTTAAAAGTTAGAGGTAAAATTTATCTTTCTTTTTATAGCTTCTGGAATGAATTAAAAGGATTAAGTTAAGGACTTGGGGTTTTAAAACCAAACAGTTTATAATTTATGTTAATAATAGAGATTGTTTGATTATTACAGCTCGTTTTACTATTTAACCTGTTCTAGATAATTATATTCGTGAATAGTACTAGTGTTCATAACTTAACTATTTTAGTGTAGTATTTTGTTTATTATAGTACTCATAAAATCTCTTTCTGTAAAACCACAGTTTTACTATACCAAGTTGTTTAAAGTGTTATGTAGATATTTTATAAATATGTATATATATGTTTAAGTCCTAAAAATGGAAATTATTAATGTGTTATCTTATGCACAGTTTTAAAGCCGTGTTTCCAAATATTACATTATAAGTTCTGTGAATTATTTTTTGAGAAAATTAAATATATAGAGAAGGATTCTAAAAATAAAAGGATTATTATCATTCCCGGTTCAATCTATCAGTAAAAAAATTTGTAAGTAAAGCAGATTCAAACACATCTTGTCCCTATATAAATCATTCATTTAATCCAACCTTTTGTACTAGAGTACTTCATCAATTGATAAGTGGAAAAATACAAAAAGGTATTCTTAAATCATCATTTCCACCCTTACTAGTTCTAAGATCATTTACTAAGTTAAACAAATACATGTAAAATCTTGAACAAGATGCAGGCTTAACAGTTTAATTGAAGCTCCAAGTAATTAATGAATGATAGTAAACTAATATTAACTACTTCATTTCAGTACTTTTACTTGCATAAAAATAAATTAACACAAAGCTCATTGCTTGTCTTAGGACCCCTGAGCTTGTCCACTGAACGACGAGGTTGAAAGTACTATGTAATAGGATGGAATTGAATACCCCTGCAACTCCACAGAAGTACTAAACAATGGTACTTATGCACTCTACAGTAAAGAACTAAGTTAAAAAGTTGCACTAACACTGAAGATAATCTTAAAACTCAAGCCCCTTATGCCTTTCCCCTCGTCGAATTTCTTGTGCACATTTCTCAAATTCAGAAATTTCATAAGGTAATGATTGAACAACCTCCTGTTGAATTCGATGAATAAATATATGCAGTCCTAGGACTTTTTGGGTCAGTTTTTCAATTAATGAGCCACCTTCTTTGTTCCACTTTCTTGGGGAACATGACCACAAAATTTGGGAAGTCGCCCCTTACAACAACTAGAAGTGGTTGAGGATGCTTCCATGTGTTAGTTTACTCTTACCCAGTCTATTCCTTCCAGTGAGTTAGTGGAAACTCATTCAACAACCTCCTTAGGCTATTTGTCTCATCTTTTATTCATTAACTAATGAAATATTCAACATAATTAATTACAGTCATCCTTGACCCCACATGGTCAATAGTCTCAAACTTTATCATAAAAATAAAATATAATGTCTTCTTAAACATAAAATGTTATTGAAACTGGGGTACGTGACACTGGTAGGGCTAACCGGTACGCAACCGACCCTACTTTATCTAAAATTTCAAATGGCCCATAATACCTAGGTGCCAACATTGAATACTTGCCCATTCTCAAGGAACTTTGCTTAGGACTTACCTTTATGAACATATGTTCACCCACCTAGAACTCTCTTAGGGTTCTTTTTTGGTCAGCATAACTTTTTTGCCTATCTTGGGAATCCTTTAAGATTTTTTGTACCTATTTCATAGTTAGCTCCATATCTTTCAATAAATCAGGTCCTAACCTTAACCTATCAACTGGACTGCTCCATAAAATTGGAGTATTACATTTGCATCCATATGAAATTTCAAAAGGACTCATACCTGCAGAAACTTTGAAAATTATTATTGCAAGCAAATTCCATTAAGTGTAGTGTTAAGTTTTTAATCGTTATACCATATCTGATAACATTTATCATGATAACATCATAACCATATGCAAAAGGATCATTGAAAGACAGATAAGTAAAAACACACAAAAGAACACAAATATTTATCCTGGGAAACCCTCATGGAGAAAAAAACCCAACAAAACTTCCTTTGTATAAGATGTATCAAAAGTACAAGACAAGACCCAAATAGGTGCACCTACTTCCAAGAAATCTCTCTCTCTCTCTCTCTCTCTCTCTCTCTCTCTCTCNTATACTCTTGTTGTCACTTCACTTTTAACCTAACTAGTCGACCCCACTTAACTAACTAGGCCAATTTCACTTAGGAAGACTCAATACAATATTATAGTATATCCATTAGGGTACTATTGACCCGACTTACAATGGAGGATTTACCTCATGACTCTATGATGACCAATTACAATAGTAAAACCCCGATGGAGGAATAATAACACCTCCCTTGGGTTACATCAGTAAAATACATTTAGAATATCCTTTGAAGTTAAAATGTTCAACACTCCCCCTTAACGAGAAGGTTATTCTACTGACAACATAATCATGGACAATAGGAGTAACGAGAGAGAGAGTATCTGCAACATCATCAAGGTGATACATATATACTTCATATGATTTTTTTTTAGGATTATAATCCTCTCTTGCCCAAACCAGTCAATTATTCCTAACTTAGGAGTCATTTAATCATTATTTGGTCTACGAGTACCATTGGGTCCACTTGGCCTAATGGGGCCACATGTACCAGTCACTAGAGTGTGTCGAACACATATTGAGGCTAAATTCCACTAACTGCACTTTCATGCATCAATTTAGGCGCCTCCTAGACCAATCCCTACAATTTAGGAGCCACTGGGAGTGCCGAGACCAACCTCCTTCAGTTGCTGGCAGTTGGTGATTAGTCAAGCCTAGTTCTTCTTCAATTACTTTTGATTAATGAAAGCATTTACAACTGCAACTCCTTATTGCACTATTTCATATCATATTTTGAGTAAATTTGTTTGTGGAATCTTCTGTAAGTTTTTTCTTGGTCCATAGAGTCCTGTGAGCTCAATTTTAATATGGTATCATAGCTTCTGCAGGAAAATGCATTTCTTCTATATATTTCTTATTGGATCTATGAAACAACTTGAGTAAAAACATTCCATCTCTACACCAGAAGCAAGATCTCTACGAGGTGTACATTCCATCTCTGCATCAATTCCTCTATAAAGAGACAAGATCTCTATGAGGTGTCTATTGGAATTGGTAAAGAGTCTTATGAGAATGAGAATGACTGGCTAAATCATGGTGATAGAGATTTGGGAACAATATGTCTGGCCCTTTCTCCAAGCTTGCGCTACCTTATTGCTTCTATTGAATACCAAAAGTATCTCTAGACAAAATTGGATTTAACCTTTGGAAATCATAATGAGGATAATAATAGCAATTTGGATATCACACCCAGCACCGCAAGAGTTATTTACTCAAAATTCTCAGCCTCTACTCTCTTTGTTGAAGTTATTCAATACGAAGGAGAAGCATAATCTTCCTCACATACAATTCGAATTGAAGAAAGTCTCCTTGCAGCGACTCCTTCTCCTTCTGCTCCCAAATTTAATGAGATATTTGATATCTCATATTCTCATATGAATGAACCAAAATAATACATTTGAATCTCTGATATTGAAGAAAATTTCTCCTTCCATTCTATGCAAACATTCTCCAGTGATTTTCCTTTAAATTATTTGCAAAATTTGCTAGTGATTACTTCAAAAAGTGAAGAGGAATTCTATTTCTCTCCCTCTAATATTGTTGTTGGTGTGCTGATAAGTAATACTTTGAAAAAAATATCATATTCTCAAAGTCATCCATTCACTCTTATTGATCTAGATCTTCTAGCAAATTCCTATAGGATTGCATGCACCAATACTCAAAATTTTGATGAAGGAGAAAAGTGTGCATCTACCATCTCGATGGACTACACTTTTGGATATGATATGAATCTATTTGGATATGATATGATCTTATTTGTATCTTATCTGATATTATTTGGTTCAAATTTTAAGTTCCAAGATCCTTCAGTCATGCTTGTAGCTGGTCTCATCAATTTTGGTGTGACAAATCAAGTATCACAAGTCTTCTTCAAACTTGTTGTTGGGGATTTGATGTTAATTTCCTCTTATAATGTTGTTGATATTGTATTTTGTGCATCATTGGTTATTTATGAAGCTATATCATATTATGGAGCTCAAGCATTCTCTCTCCACAATCCCAACGCTTCTCTACCTTTGTATTTGATCACATGCTCGTCTCCTCACAGAACTAGTAAAGAGGGAGACATTCTGCATTCACCTGAACACTTACTCCTAACACATGGAGATGATATTACCTCACAATGGTTTTTTGTTCAAGGCTGCAATATATCAGTTTCTTGGGTGTTCCTCAGATGGTTCGAATTCTCAAACACTTTTGCTCTCTTTTCAGTTGATTTCAGTTGCTCTACATGGGTCCAGTTTTCATCCAGTAGTTGTCTATATTTCTGATTTAATTGAGAATATTATTATTATTCCAAAGAGGAATATTCCTCCAGAAATAATCATTTATTTTGGATGGAGAATTTCACATTCCAGACCCCAAGATACATGTGCACAGAAGAACAAGCTTGATCCTAATTCTAGCTGCTTAGTTTGAGGCGGGGTATTTTTCCCATGAGGTTTTTCCCTGTTTCCTTGGTTGTATTAAGCAATTAATTTTTTCATTTTAGCTATAATGGGTGACCTTTAGTATTAGTTACCAGGGCCCGTAGTTTTCCAATTAAACATTCAAGGGGTGTGTTAGGATTATAATCCTCCCTTGTCCAAACTAGTCAATTTTTCCTAACTTAGGAGCCATTTAGTCATTATTTGTTCCACTAGTACCATTGGGTCCACTTGGCCTAATGGGCCACATGTACCAGTCACCAGAGTGTGGGGAACACAGATTGAGGCTAACTTCCACTAATTGCACTTGCATGCATTAGTTTAGGTGCCTCTTAGACCAATCCCTAAAATTTAGGAGCCAATGGGATTGTCGTCACCAACCTCCTTCAGTTGTTGGTAGTTGGTGACTAGTCAAGCCTAGTTATTCTTCAGTTTCATTTAGTTAGATTTCCTCTAGTTCAATAAGAGCCAGTCTTTGCATGGATACATGTGGGAAGGAACCTTTTCTCACCTACCACATGAGTTAGACTAGTTTAACTGATTATAACTGATTGAGAGACTAAATTAGACAATTGAATATATTTAGTTAAGCTTCGATAGTGATTTAGATATGCCCATTTATCTATGTAGTCAAATTGGGTTAATCAATTCGAATTTCCTCTCATGGATTCGAATTGTTTGGCTATTAATTCCAATGTAGTGCATTGTAACAATTATCCAGATTGTATCCATTTTTCTTTTGATTAATGAAAGCATATACAACTGTAACTCCTTATTGCGTTGTTTCATAACATATTCTGAGTAAATTTGTTTATGGAAATATTTTGTAAGCTTTGTCTTGGTCCATATATTCGTCTAAGCTCAATTTTAATAGTTTTCACAATCATCAGTGACTGGAACAATTACTCTTCAATGTCTTCAGTAATAGAACATCATCTTCTACAACACCGATTCTTTATATTTTGTAGCACTCGGTCACTTGATCCTTCACAATGACACTTAGATATTCTTTATTCTTGGTAGTATCACTTCAATCTTCTTGATCCTTTGCATCATCACTTCAATCTTCTTGATCCTTTTCAGTAGAACTTCCATCTTCTCGATCCTTTGCAGTAGCACTTCAATCTTATCGATCCTTTGCAGCATCACTTTGATCTTATCGATCCTTTGCAGCAACACTTCGATCTTCTCAATCCTTTGCAATGGCACTTAGATCTTCTCAATCCTTTACAAAAACACTTCGACCCTTTCGATCCTTTGTAGTAACACTTCAATTCTTTCGAACCTTTTCAGTAGCACTTCAATCCTTATTGATCCTTTGTTGTCACACTTCAATATACTTGATCCTTTGCAACAACACTTTGATATAATTGATCCTTTTCCAATGTAATATGATCTACTTGATCCTTTTCCTCCACGCTACCTCCAATACACATGATCTCTTTGCAGGAGGATCAATATCCATCACTTTAGGACATAGTTCCAAGGATGATGCAATCCCCCATCAGCGTGGTCCATAATATCGACCAGTTGAATCATCTACAACTGAATGTAGATCTTGATTGCACCTATATGCAGGCCTTGTCATCCATGAGGACTCATGGTAGACCATACATACCACTGAGGTTAGGACCACTCCTAAATGAGTGTTATACTACTGTATCTACATTTACGTGTAGGCATACTCTTCCATGCAAGAGTATTGTCTGCAAATAAGATCTCAACCGCATACAAAATGTCACCTTCATCATAGAACATCCTTACCACTGAGGTTAGGACCACTCCCAAGTGAGTGTTATACTACATCATCTGTGAGGACTCATCATAGAGAATCCATACCACTAAGGTTAAGACCACTCCCAAGCGAGTGTTATTCTATGGCATCTACATATGAATGTAGGCATACTCTCTATACAAGAATAATGTCTGCAGAGCATATCTAGACTGCATAAAAATGTCGGTCCTGTCATTCGTGAGGACTCATCGTAGAGCATCCTTACCACTGAGGTTAGGACCACTCTTGAGCAAGTGTTATTATATGGTATCCACAACCGAATGTGGGTACTCTCCATGTGAGTGTAACATTTGCAAGGCCATACTTAGCTAGTAAGGACCACTCTCATGAATAGAGTGTTATACCTTCCATTCTCAAGAGAGGATACTATCATCCACAAGTGAATGTAGAACCTTTTCAACATATTCAGTTGTACTTGTCCTCTTTCATGTTAGAGCATCACTGTCATCCCATCATTAATGTCAATATCATCATCACTCCCCATTTTCCGAGAGGATCCATATTATCAACCTGCTCCCCCTTTGTACAAGGAGGGTTCATGTCTTCGACTTGTTCTTCCTTTCTGAAGAGATTTCATATCTTTGACTTGTTCCTCTTTTTCAAAGAAGGTCCATATGTTTTACTTTTTCTTCCTTTCCGAAGAGAGTCTATATCTTCAACTTGTTCTTCCTTTCCAAAGAGAGTCCATATCTTTGAATTGTTCTTCCTTTTCGAGAAGGGTCCATATCTTCAACATGTTTATCGTTTCTAAGAAGGGTCCATATATCCATCACTCCTCCTTGTGAGAAAAGTATGTATCATCATCATTGTTCCTCCTTGCGAGGAAAGTATTTTTGAACTACACTAAGCTTGTCATGGAATCTTGGTCAACATATCAACAACTTGCTCATCGATACTCACATACTGGAGTTTTATATCTCCCTTTAGTACCATATCCCACATGATTCTTTTTCATCTCACAAATAATCACTGTGGAATCCAACTCCATGTCAAATAGTCCTGACATCAATTTTTTGAAGCCATATCGCTTCCCAACTAGCGGACCAAGATGCAATGTACTATGCTTCAGTTGTACTGAGAGCAACACTGGACTATTTCTTACTAAACAATGAGGTCATGGCAGATCCCAGACAACAAAATCCACCTTAGGTGCTCTTTCTATCTGCAGCACTTCCTGCCCAATCTGAGTCATGATCTATACCATAGTAAAGTCCCAAGTCTACCATACCTTTTAGGTTCCTCATCACATGCTTTGAATCTATCAAGTGAACTCGTCTAGGTTTAACTAAATACTGACTTAAGTTGTTCACAACAAATCATATATCTGGCTTTGTATTTCTCAAATATATCAATGATCCAATGATCTGTATGTACTGAGTCATATACACTAACTTTGATGTATCATCAGACAACAACTTCAGGTTGGTGTCTATGGTTGTGGCCATGTCTTTACAATCCAACATATCAAATTTTCTTAATATTTCCAAATCATACTTTCCCTGGTTCGAAAAGATTCCTTCTGGGCTCTGCCACACTTCCATCCTGAGGAAATAATCCATCAATTCAAATATCTCTTACCTTTAATTCTTTAGTTAGACTCATATTTCTTTCTGTGATTTGTTTCTCATTTCCTATTAGAAATAGATAATCCTCATACAACAATAGTATGACAGGTTTATCATCCATAAGCTTAAGGTAAATGTTATGATCAACTTTACTTTTGGTAAATCCCAAGCTTGCCAAGAAGCTATCTATTCCTCCATACCAAGCTCTAGGAGCTTGATTCAGTCCATACATAGCCTTATTCAACTTGCATACATAACTCACTCTATCTTCGACTTCAAATCCTTGTGGCTATTTGATGTAAATATCTTCCTCAATCATACCATTAAGGAAGGTTGTATTTACATTCATCTAGTGTAGATCCCACTTCATCATGGAAGCAAGTGCCATGATGGTTCTTATGGAAGTGTAACTTGCTACTGGAGAGAATGTCTCTTCATAATCAATTTCGTCTCTCTAAGAGAATCCTCTAGCCACAAATATTTCCTTACTTCCATTAACAACATGTTTTATCTTTCAAATCCACTTGGAAGATACCACACTCTTGCCTTTTGGTTTGGGTACTATATCCCAAAAATAATTGGTATTCATCCATCATTGCTTCTACCATGAGTTCATCATGTTAGGTCATTAACATATCCCATTACTCTGCATTCAACCTTGAAGGTTGGAACCCACTTTACTCTTGGTAATGTATTAGTCCATTAGGAATTTGTCCATCTTGTCATACCATGTTGAACTCGGATATATTCTGCAGTCACTCTCCTGAAACGAATCATCCTCCCTCTGCATTATGTATTGGAGTGATAGGTAGCATCCTCTGCTACTAATATTCTACGAATTCATCTCAGGTTACTAGATACCAAGATCTCTTCATCTTGAACTTTGTTGAAAAGTTCATCTTGCACCCATCTATGAGCTTGTTATCTTCTATAGGTTTCCATATTCAACCTTGTAGCAAAGTCTAATATGTTCATCACTCTAGGTGATCTTTAATATCCTTAGGTAACTGGATGTGCTTATGTATGGGTTCCCTCTAAGCTCGTACAAAGCCTATTCTGCATAGGTGGTTCTTTGCTTGATATATACTTCTACTTCACTAGAGAAGTGTGTCTGGGAAATAGAGTATGTCATGCCATAGTCTATTCTTTCTAAGAAAAAACATGAACCTTTCTTTGTATACCTATTCTTGTAGATCCATATGTAAGACAATACAGACTTCCCTTCATCTCTAAGAACCATATATTTAGCTTGGAAGTCCTGCCGCACTTTTCTTCATCTTGAATTATCTCCCATTCCCAATATGGTCTTCAACTTTTGAGGTGGATCTACCACTCTCTTATATTCTTCTGAAGCTATTTCTTCCGTCATGGTGTCTCTAACCCTGGGAGCTTCAGGTTCATGTTTATTGGACTGAATCTTGAATTTTCATCACTTTTTCTTTGGAAGAAGTCTCATCCTTTTCTTGTATGAGATTGTATGCAATATTTCTTACAATTAAAATGCAATAGTTGCATGGTTAGAAACATTTCATATGAATAATGACAAAAGTTCTTATGCATAACGATACAATCATGCAACATAGACAGTGGGGCTTCCAAACATATGACTGGATTCAAGGAATCCTTTGTGAAACTTTCAAAACATGAATCACCTCACAAGGTGAAGCTAGGAGATGACTACCAATATCCAATAAAAGGTAGTGGGGAATATTCCTATAAGCTAGACTCTGGAAAGTATATAACAATGAAATAAGTGTTGTTTGTGCCAGGACTCAAGAAGAACCTTCTCTCCATATCAACATTGGATGCAAAAGGAATGAGGGTTGCATTCATAGATGGTGAATTCATCATGTGGCCAAAAGGAAAGACTATTGATGATGCAATGGTGATTGGTGAACAAGAAGGAGGTTTGTAAAAATTGAAAGGCCATCCAGAACAAGCCTTGGTCCATGAAACAATAGAACCAAGTGAACTTTGGCATAGAAGGATTTCACATGTGCATTACAGAGCACTACCTCTTGCAAGCAAAGTTGTTTAAGGTCTTCCACAAATACAAGCAAAACATGATGGGGTATGCAAAGGATGTGCGAAAGGAAAGAACACAGAGAAGACATTTCCAAGTAGTGAAAGAAAAGCAAAAGGAATCTTGGAAATCATCCACTCCGATGTATGTGGTCCTATGTCATCAAGCTCACTAAGTGGGTATGCATATTATGTTTCTTTTTTTGATGACTTTTCGAGGAAGACATGGGTTTACTTCATGAAGAACAAAGACGAAGTATTCAGAAAGTTCAAGGAATTCAAAGCCTTGATCAAGAATCACACTGAAAAGAAGATCAAGACCTTTCGATCAGATAATGGCAGAGAATTCACTTCGAATGAATTCAAAGAGCTATGTAAAAAATTAGGGATTAAGAGGGAGTTGTACACTCTTTATAATCCACAACAGAATGTGATTGTGGAACGGAAGAACAGAACTATCATGGAAGCTGCAAGAGCTATGCTTCATGATCAATATCTTCCTATGCATCTTTGGGCGAAAGATTCCAGAACAACGGTGTATGTACAGAACCGTACTCCACATAGAGTACTTGAGAACAAGACTCCTGAAGAAGTCTTCTCCGAAAAGAAACCAGAAGTCAGCCATCTTAGAATATTCGGCTGTCCTGTATACATACACATTCCAAAAGAGAAGAGAACAAAATTAGATCCTTCAGGAAAGAAGGGTATATTTGTGGGATACTCTGAAAGCTCGAAGGCTTACAGAATATATTTCCCAGGATACAAGAAGATTGACATCAGCAGGGATGTGACATTTGATGAAGACACAGCTTATGACAAATCCAAAAAGAGACCTACTGAAGAACCTGAAGAAGAAAAAGCACCTAGAATTCATGATACAATCATGAACAAAGAAACTCAAGAAGAAGATTGAGAATTTGAAGCACCACAAAGACCGGTAGATCCACCTTTGGAGAAGAATCCTCATAAGAGAAAACCTGCTTGGGTACGTGAAATTATCCAAGGTGTGGAAAGATATGGGGTTCCAGAAGAGAATCACAGAGAAAGAAAGAGGACCAGATCCTACTCCAGGTATGTAGCTTTACTATGTGATTTCATTGATAAAGAACCTTCCAGTTATGAAGATGCAGCAGGACGGAAATAATGGAAGGATGCTATGATCGAAGAGTACCAATTGATCATGAAGAATGATGTTTGGGATGTTGTCCCAAGACCAGAAGGGAAGTTAGTTGTAACTTCCAAATGGATATACAAGATCAAGCATGCTGCAGACGGTAGCATTGAAAAGTATAAGGCAAGATTTGTAGCTCTGGGTTTCTCTCAGAAAGAAGGAATAGATTATGAAGAATCCTTTGCCCCTGTAGCCAGATACACTTCCATCAGATCAGTACTAGCTCTGGCTGTAGTGATGAAATGGAAGATACACCAGATGGATGTCAAGACTGCTTTCTTGAATGGTGTAGTAGAAGAGGAAGTGTATGTAGAACAACCACTCGGTTTTGAGACACGTGACAAAGCGTCTCATGTGTGTAGATTGAAGAAAGCCCTGTACGGTTTGAAACAGGAACCCCGGACTTGGTACAGTAGAATTGATAGCTTTCTATCCAGTTTGGGCTTTACCAAAAGTAAAGCAGATTCCAACCTTTACTACAAGGTTGAAGATGGCAACCTAGTGATGCTCCTACTATGTGTAGATGATCTATTTGTGTCAGGTATGGATGGGTTGATTGTTGATACGAAGAGAAATCTTCCTATTGAGTTCGAAATGAAGGACTTGGGTATGATGAATTATTTCCTAGGCATCGAGGTGTGGTAGAGTGTAGATGGAATATTTCTTCGACAAGGGAAGTATGCAATAGAGATCCTAAAGAGGTTTGGGATGATGGACTGCAAAGCCATGGCCACACCTATGGCATCGAACCTGAAGCTATTGAGTGATGCTTCATCAGAGTTAGTTGATGCTACAATGTATTGTTAGATGATTGGGGTCCTTGATGTAACTGACGAACACAAGACCAGACATTTGCTTTTCTCTGAACACCTTGAGCCAGTTCTTGACAGATCCGAGAAATGTTCACTTGATTGCTGCAAAGCACATTCTGAGGTACCTGAGGGGTACAATTGATTAAGGGCTCAAGTATGAGTCAAATCAAAAGATTAACCTGGAGGGTTATGTTGATTCAGATTGGGCAGGCAGTGCCATTGATAGGAAGAGCACTTCAGGATGTTACTTTAGTATGGGATCAGGTGTGGTCTCTTGGTTTAGCAGGAAGTAATCCTGTGTGGCACTGAGTACAGCTGAAGCAGAGTATGTCGCAGCTTGTTCAGCTAGTTGTGAGGCAGTATGGCTAAGGAAGCTACTGTCTGATATATTTGATCTCCAATTGGATGCTACTTGTATACATTGTGACAACCAGAGTTGTGTGAAGTTGTAAAAGAATCCAATGTTCCATGACAAGTCGAAGCATATCGAGATCAAGTATCACTATATCAAGGATATGGTGCAGAGGGGAGGAGTGAAGCTCCAGTATGTTGTGATGGAGGAACAGATAGTTGATGTATTGACAAAACCATTGGCTAGGATGAAGTTCAAGTACTTCAGGGAGAAGCTTGGTGTTCTCCAGATCGAGGTTTCCTCCAAGGGAAAGTGATGAGACCCATATCCATTTTGACATGTTGAGAGGATTGGTTCCTTCCATGGTCATATGTAAGGGCTGAGCCATTTTTTCATGGTCAAAGGATTTAGGATCCTTCCATGTTAGATATGAGTGCTATTTCCATTCTAGGAATGGAGGTGCCTGGTCAGTTACGAGGAAAACTCAGTCTAGGAATGAGAATCCATTCTGATGTTATAGAGGGATGTGTTCCCATTTGATCAAATGCAAGGGCTGAACCACTATGTCATGGTTAAAGGATTAGGTTCCTCCCATGTCAGATGTGAGTGTTGGCCATTCTGATGAGTAGTTCAGATGTAAGGGCAACTGCCATTCTGGGAATGGAGGTGCTTGGTCAGTTACTAGGTAGCTCAGTCTGGGACTGGGGGCCATTCTGATGTGATCGTAGGATTAGTTCCTCCATGATTAGATGTAAGTGCATGCCCTTTCTGATGCGGTGCTATCGAGCATGGTCGAATTGTAAGTGCAGAGCCCTTTCTGATGTGGTGCTCTCGAGCATGGTTGGATTATAAGTGTTGAGCCCTTTCGATGCGGTGCTTTCAAGCATGGACAATTGTAAGTGTTGTCCCTTTCTAACAAGATGAGGTTGGATGTAAGTGCAGAGCCTTTCCGATGCGGTGTGCATGCACATGGTTGGATATAAGTGCTGAGCCATTCTGGTGCGATGTGTTTACACATGGTCAGACTTGAGTGTTGGGCCTTTATGACAAGACGAGGTTAGATGTGAGTGCTGGGCATGCCTTTCTGACAAGATGAGGTCAGATGTAAGAGTTGGGTGGGCCATTATGACTTAAGTGTCAGATATAAGCGCTAATGAAGACCTACATGAAGGGTAGGCCTACAGGATTGACTCTGTAGAACTTCCTGTGACGAGAAGAATCGAGATAGCACCATTATGAGATAGCATATGATGATGATATAGATCAAGTGATCCAGATGTGTTGATCTAGACTTGATGACGATCCAGATCAAGTGACGATCCAGTTGTGATGATGATCCAGACTCGATGATGATCCAGATCAAGTGATGATGCAGATGTGATGATGATCCAGAATTGATGACGATCCAGATCAAGTGATGATCTAGATGTGATGATGATCCAACAGTGATGAGCCAGTAGTCATGATGATGCAGATCCCATGATGAAGAAGACTTAAAGAAGAAGATGAATTGAAGACTCAAAGACGAAGAAGTCTCGAAGACGAAGAATACTCGAAGACTAAGAAGACTTGAATATGAAGATGACGAGATGATCCAGTTGATGCAGAGAAGAAGACCAGTGCTAAAAATTGTGTCGAAAGAATACCTTCCTAGTTAAGAGGGAGTATTGATGTATTTGTAACTTCGGAATGTATTCATCTATGTATCTTATGTCTTGTAACCCGATGTTTATTCTAGGATGTATCTATTATGTAATTGAGTCATGTTGTCATGCCTCGATGTTCCGATCAGGAGGAGCTATAATGTAAATAATTCATGTCAAGTCATTGTGGGTAACCCTCCTATTGTCTAAGGGTTAAAGTCCCCGTAATTCCGGGGCACTAGGGTTATTAGACTCTCCTAGAGAGGTCTCCCTAGTAGGATTTTAGTCATGCCGAGATTACTATAAATAGAGAGCTGGACTCTCTATTTAGTACACATCACATACACACTCAAGTGTAGCGCATAGTTGAGGAAGGAGAAGACACTGGGGCTAGATAAGAAGCATTAGAGGAAATTTCAACTCAAAATGGGCCTTTTAAATTTAAATCAAATTCCATGTCATCATGTGTTAGCCAATGAAATTGATTTAAATTTGAAATACCGTATAGGTCTTAAACTCCTTTTTAATATAAATTTGGGGATAGGTATCATAAAAAAACTACTTTTTTGTTTGTATTTTCGAGACATATCCCTGTGTTTTTACCCAAATTTCGATCGGGAGAGCTTGTTAGATGCGGAATTAAATTCCGGATCCAATGAGTACCCACTCAGCATAATTTTGATGAACTCCGCTCATCATCACTTTTTTTTAGGTATTTCTTGTTTTTGGGGTAGTTGGGTTCATCAAAAGTATGTCGAGTGGGTACTCGTTGGATGCGGAATTTAATTCCGCATCCAATGAGCTCTCCCAATCAAAATTTGAGTAAAAACACAGGGAGATATGTCGAAAATACAAACAAAAAAGTAGTTTTTTCCTTTTCTTCCTCCAAAATTAATAAATATTATTTTATTATTTTAACTATTATTTTATTAATTTTTTTTAGGAGGCCCATTTTGAGTTGAAATTTCCTCTAATGAAGGTTACTGTTGTCGAGAGATCACTTAATGTTTTGGGATTTTCTATTTTGGTGCCGATTCTATCTTTGAGGAAGTTGCGGGGTTTTCTCCATTTATGGTTTCCCCGAGGAAAAACACTATGTTCATTGTCTCTTGTGTTTGATTGTTGTGCTTGTTATTCTCTCAGTTAAAGATCCTAATAATGCTAGCTTAATGTTGAAAAACTAACAATATTGTCTTTAATGAAAACATTCTATCATGCATAATACACAACATATATATGAAGGACAATTCAAATACGTATCTTTGTCTGTTCGGTAGATTCTTTCTTGTGATTTGTCTTCATCTCCTTCCGGATCTGGAGCTTCTCCTTTGACCAATGAGATTACTTCAATCTGATACTTACTTGAAATCTTTTCTTCAATGATGCTTCTAGTGGACCTAGGGTTTGAGAAAGAAACCCTAAATTTTCAAATTATGTATCTTTCATATTTGATTGGGAATAAGTATGCATCTTTTCAAATAGAGCTGAGAAGCATACTCATTGTCCCAAAACTATGATTAGAACTGCAAAATATCGGACACCCTAGTTTTCTTCAATTTCTTCTGCAGAATTACCTGATATTGTTTCTGTTGTATCTTCGAAATTACTACTCCTCTATGCCTAAAAATTCTCACTGAGGTAGCCTGGTATGTATTCTTTCCATTTCCATAGGTTAGAGAAGAACTAGTTTCAGTAATTGGGACTTATGCGAATTTTCCCAAGGTGTCTTTTTTTTTACTGTTCAGCATAACAAAATTGTATATACAGCCACGTGATGTTGTTTCACCTTCGGGGTATGAAACATTTACCAAAGAAATTAAAGTATGTTCCCTCTCTGGAAAATTTTGGAAAATTTTGTGAAATTTCAATTGGACCTTCGTAGCCCTAGATATAAGAATTTTCCCTAGGTCAGATGTTTAAGGATGAATCCTGGGAGAGGTTGGAACCCTGAATTGGAGGAATAAAATCTCCTAGATTATAGAAAAAATGAGGCTAAAAATTTTACAAAGAGCACATCAGGATTTTTTCTTCGACTTGTAAAATTTTTGAATCCTGATACTTCTCCAATATAGATATATAGTGAAAGTCACAACATGACTAGTTTTAGTCTTCTAGGGTTTTCAAGCATGGAACGCTAATCTTCAATAGTTGTAGCTATAACAGTGTTTTGGCTGCACAAAGACTCTTTTCAGGGTAGCTCTAATACCCTATTAAGTTTTTATTGGTTATAACGGATCTAATAACATTTATCATTATAAAATCATAACCATATTCAAAAGGATCACCGAGAGATACAGAAGTACAACCACACAAAATAACACAAATATTTATCCTAGGAAACCCTCATGGGGAAGAAAATCCAACAAAACTTCCTTTGTATAAAATGTATCAAAAGTAGAAGGCAAGACCCCAGATAGGTGTGCCTCCTCTCAAAAGATATATATATTTCTCTCTCTCCTATGCGCTATACACAAGTGTGTGTGTGTGTGTTCAAATAAGGAACATAACTCCTCTATTTATACTCTTTTTTTCACTTGACTTTTAACCTAACTAGTCGGCCCCACTTAACTGACTAGGCCGAATTCTCTTAGGAAGACTGAATATAATATTATATTATATTCATTAGGGTACTATTGGCCCAAGTTACAATGGAATCTTCACCTCATGACTCTATGATGACCAATTACGATAGTAACACACTAACAGAATAATAATATCTCCCTTGGGTTACATCAGTAAAATACATTTAGAATATCCTTTGAAGTTACAATATTCAAGATGTAGGTAGCCTTCCCACTTACCTTGTTTATCAATGACATACATTCTTATCATGTCCTCTAGGACTTGGTTTACTCTTTCAGTCTTCCCATCTGTTTGCGGATTATATGCAGTACAAAAATTCAATTGTGTACCTAACCCTTTAAACAAAACTTTCCAGAAGTTACCTCTAAATTTTTGCGTCTCTATCTGAGACTATTAATTTTGGTACACCATGTAATCTGAATATCTCTTTCATAAAAATATCTGCAATGTTAACAACTTTATAGGTAGATTGAATATGAATAAAGTGAGAATCCTTGCTTAAATGATCAACTACGACCATGATTGAATCATGTTGTCTGAATGTCTCCGGTAGGCCTATTATAAAGTCCATACTAATTATTTCCCACTTCCATTCTAGAATGGGTAGTGGTTGCAATAGTCCTACTAGATGTTGATGTTTTGCCTTAACTTGTTGACATTCTATGTAGCGAGCTAAGTATTCTGCCACTTCTTTCTTCACGTTTGTCCAAAGGAAATCTGTTATGATCATGGTGATCATCTTCTGGTACCTAGGATGTCCTAAATACAGTCATTTATGTAGCTCATTCATAACTGTAAGTTTTATTTATGTTGTATTTGGTATGTACATCTTGTTTTTATGCATGAACAGTCCTTGATTATTTAGGATGAAATTTGTTTTAACTTGATTCTTCTCATTTTTAGCAGTCTTTTCTTTTAAAATTTGATATTCCTTATCAGAATTTTCTGCACTTAGGATCTAATTTTCCAGATCAGATTCACAACTGCTTCTTGCAAATAATAAATTTACATGATGACTCAAAGCATCTGCAACTTTGTTTTCCTTTCCTTTTTTGTGTTTGATTTCAAAATCATATTCACTTAAGAAAGGCAGCCACCTTCCATGTCCAACATTTAAATTTTGTTGATCAAATAGATATTTTAGACTTATTTTATCTAACATAAGCACAAATTTTCTTCCAATTAGGTAATGTCACCACATTTTTAAGGCGTGAATTATGGAAGCAAGTTCCAAATCGTGTGTACCATAATTATTTTCATGTTCCTTTAATTTTCTAGATTCATATGCCACGACGTATTTTTCTTGTCTTAAAACCATGCCTAATCCTTCTTTACAAGCGTCGGTACATAGTACGAAGTCTTTGAAAGTATCAACAATCTTTAGGATATGGGTGGTAGTTAATAAATGTTTTAATTTATTAAATATTTCTATACACTTTTCAGTCCAATCAAAATTTTTACCTTTATTTATGTAATGAAGTGATGGGGTAGGCAATCTTAGAAAAGCATTCGATGAACTTCTGGTAGTATCCGATAATCCCCATAAATAATCTTATGTGGGTTACATTTTTAGGAATCAACCGTTGAGTGATGGCTTTGATTTTTTCAGGGTTGAAAAATATTCCATCCTTGGACACTACATGTCTGAGGTATTGAATCGTATCCTTAAACAAATCACATTTACTAAACTTAGCATACAATTGTCGTTCTCTTAGTTCTTGTAGAATTATCTTTAAATGTTCTTTATGTTCTTGTTAGTTCTTTTAGTAGATTAGTGTGTCATCTATGAAGACATCTACAAAATTTTCCAAATAGTTAATACGCTATTTATTAAGCACACAAATGTAACAGGTACATTTGTCAACCCAAAAGGCATTACGACAAACTCATAGTGACCATAACGGGTCCTAAATGTAGTTTTAAAGATGTCCCCATATTTGATTTGCACTTGATGGTATCTAGAGCTTAATTCTATCTTCGAAAAGATATTTTCCTCGTGGAATTGATCAAATCGATCGTCTATATGGGGTAGCAGGCATCAAATTTTAATTGTCATTTTGTTTAGTTGTCTATAGTCTATGCACAACCTTAAAGTTCATTCTTTATTTTTCACAAATAAGATCGGTGCTCCCTAAGGAGAAACACTAGGTCGAATATAATTTTTGTCAATCAATTCCTGTAATTTATATTTGAGCTTTGTAAGCTCTATTATGTTCATTCAATAAAGATATTTTGATGTTGGTACCACTCTGGGTATCCGATCGATCATTAAGCCAATCTCTCTTTTCATAGGAATCCCAAGGACTTCTTCCGGAAAGATGTCTTCAAACTCCTTTAAGACTGGTATGTATTCTAGTTCAAATTTATTTTCATTATCTTTGTCATTCATTACATAAAAAACAAACACTTTACATCATTTTCTTGAGCATATTTTCATTTATAGAGCAGAGATCTCTCTGACTGTAACTTTCCTAGGAATTCCTTTTACTTTTGTAGTGTTTCCATTATCATTTGTACATGTAAAGGTTTTTTCAAAACAGTTTAACATTACTCTATGTTTTTCTAGCCAATCCATTCCTATTAACAAATCATAGGATCCTAAAGGTAGAATATTCAAATCAACATGTGTAATGAAATCATTCATTAATAATTCACTATTCTTAACAAAGCTAGTAACTTTACGTTTAGTACCGGTGGCTAATTGTACCAGCCACGACTTATGAAACTTTTTTGTTACTAATTTACATAATTCAACTATTCTAGGTGATATATAACCCAGACTTGCATATGGATCAATCAAAATGGAAATAAGTTAATTCTTTATCATACCTTTAATCTCTACCATGGAAGTCTAATGGTCTGCTTGTTGGTTTTCCAAATTAGCGCAAATTATGGGCATTCTCCGTTCCATGTTTCCAACTATAACTGCTTCCTTAATAGAGTGAACATTAAAAAATTTCTTCCGTATTGGGAAGTCTTTAAATTAATGTGGGTCCGCACATTCCCAACATTTTAAAGGTTCTCTTTGTGCATTATTCTTGTTAAAAGGAGTAGGAGGTTCCCTTTCTTTTACTACAAAATTATGTGGTTTAAAGTTCTTATAGTTATTACATCAATACCCTTTATAATTATTCTTTGTGTTTTTGTGGAATTTATTCGGTTTCTTTCTTGGGTCAACATTATTTTTCCTTTTATTCTTCCAAGTTGGTATACTTTCTGTTTTATTTTTCTTTTGGTCGTAACAGAAGTTTTCCTTTCTCATCGCTTCCTCTAGCAACTTAAGATTGTCATACTCAATCCATTCTTTGAACATGATAGGAAAACAACTGAGAAAATGTTGTATCCTACGTTTTTCATCAATTATGTAAGGTACGTAATGAAGTAGGATCATAAATTTACAGTAGAATTCTTTCATTGCCATAGCTCCTAGTCTTAACTCATAAAATTATTTGTCCTTCTTTTCTTTTAAAATGATTTTTAAAAGTTTTCCAAGTTACATATCTTTCATTTATTCCCTTGACTTTATTTATATCCTGCCACCATATATTTTCCTTTCCAATTAGATTACAAATGGCCATTTTGTCCTTTAGCTCATCAGAATAATTGTATATTTGGAAATACTTCTTCATACCTGGAAACCAAGCTTCTGCTTCATCTCCTTTTTCAATTCCAACATTAAACATTGATGGTTTAATATTTTTAAACTCCCTAGAGATTTCCTCATAGGGCCAGTACTTATTTTTCTTTTTATTGTCATCACTACTTTCGCTTGCATCTTGTTGTTTTCCTGAGTGATGCTTGACTGATTCTTCACTAGAATTTTAAGGTTTATGACTAGAAAATTCCAGTTTCCTTCCCTTACGTTTGTAAGGTGTATTTTTATGTACGATATGTTCAGATTCCTTATTGTTCTCTTTCTCTTTGTTATGTATTTTATCTAATAAAATAGTATTTAATTCCTCTTGAGCTTTTAGGATTCCTTCATTATTCTCTTTAACTTTTCTTAGTTGTGATATTAGTTCCTTAACAGTTCGTTTCAGTTCGGACTTATTATCTTGACTTTCGATCAAGGTCACCTAGATCTCCCCATCCCTTAAATTACCCTCTTCATTATTTAAAGGATTTTTCGGACAAATTTCTTCCTCTGCAGACATCCTTTCATCTGCCATGTTGTTCCTACAAGATTGTAGTTATCCTTCTCATTATGTTTTCTGAGAGAATTAAACCAAAAATAAAGTAAAATGGTTTTATTTTTTCTGGTTTCTTTATCATTTTAACTGTGGAGACAATTTAGGCCTAGTGTTGTAACCATGCTCTGATACCATTATGTAACACACCTCAAAATTGTAAAATTAAGAAAAAATACATGCATTGATTTACTGTAATTTACTAGCAAAATACTCATGTTCTACTTTTGCAAGTTGTTAAAATCTTTATCCTGTCTATTCTGTTAGGTTCTGTTTCTTTAGGCAATGACCAACTCCTTTTGAAACATTCAGTCATACCCACACACGTGATGTTCACAGTTTAATTGTTTTTAATTTGATTTTTTTTACTAGGGCCTTACTTTCCCTGGGATTGGGAGACTATTCGAGGTCTTGACCCCATCCCTTATGTAATAAGGTTGTTAAAGTGTTTTAAAGGCCTTAGGAATTACCATAGCCTATGATTATGGTATGTTTGTGAACCCTCCCTTAAGCACGATGGATTTGGGTTTGTAATACACATGGTGCCTACCATGGTGTAAACCTCCGTTATAATATAATGAAAAGGTTAAAGTTTAAGCAATGTTTTGTTTGGAATATTATAATTTTTGTTATGGCAAGTCTTACACCATGGTTTACAATGCAATGATTCTTTGCATAATATAAAAGGTTTGGTATGAACGATCTAAGCCATGGTTCATACGATATAAAATATGGTTTGATTGTTGGATTTTTTATCACATGGTTCAAACTTTCATTTTAGGACATGCATGCAATGATTAAGGTCCATGTTTGCTTTGGCCGTGAATTAAAGTGGTACCTTGGTTGAATTAAATGTTGTCTTGGCCATGAGTTGATAGTGCAGCCAAGATCTTGAGCTAGATCGAGAAGTGATTTCATCCTTACGCATGTACGATGGGATTGTAAGGGTTTTACAATGTTGTTTATTAGGCCTTTGGTTGTCGAAACCCTCGTTATTGAAATGGTTATTTTTGTCTGAATTCGGCGAGATTCGAAGCTCTATTCTGTGGTAATGGTTATGGAGTAATGGTTTCTAGTTTAACACTTTGTTAATGGCGCATTGCTTTAACCCTTATAAGGCGTTCCAGGATCCCATGATTTTCTCGGTGGTCTTCATTGTAATGCTTGCACCTCAACGAAGCTTACCCATACTTCAACAATGCATTTTTTCTGTTAACAGGTAAGAATCATCTTGGAACTTGTCTTCTACAAAATTACTAGGAAAATTTTAGTATTTATGGAATTAATTGAGGTTATGATTTCTGTTTGCAGGTAGAGGAGGGATAAGGGTAACTCCGAAGGAGCCAACCCCTTTCCCTCTCTGCAAAATGCCCAAGGTAATTTAAACCTGTTAAAGAGTTTGTTTACAGTTTCCTTTATATTAAATTTTAAGAAATTGTTCTAACTGTAACTTGCAATGTTGCAAGTTAACGACACTAGAGAGGGAGGAGACAGGGTCACATCCTCCTAGGCCTATGTTTTAAAACGCCCAGGTATACTATGCTAAACCCTTTATTTATTATTATTTTTTTACTGAGGATTCAGTCTATACTCACCGACTGGTGTGATTATTTATTGCAGGTACTAGATGCCCGGTAAAGGGAGATGAGAAGGGGTAGCACTCCAGTTTTAAGATAAGTTTCTATAGTGGATTTAAAGTAAACCTTTCAGGTTTAATTTTTTAGTTTCTCTTTTATGCTTACAGACGGTTTTACAACCACTCGATGTCAACATCATGCTTAGATGCTATGTAACTTGTTTGTTTAGTCTTTACCCTAAGATTTAGGGTTCCATTACGAATGGACTTGCTCCCATTAGCTTGTTTTTATAGTTTCTTTTTATAGTGGTTTAGAGTTAATGGTGTAAACCATCACATATGGTTTTCTAGCCACATCCAGCATATGCGATTGGATAACGTTAATTGTATAATAGAAAATGCACATTACCCTTATTGTCCATGCGTCCTTTGTTTACTTGTAATTATACCTGTAAATTGATTCGTGTTTTAAATTTTAATGGATTCCATCCTTTGATGGTATTACGGCCCTGAATGTAATTAAAAAAAAATCTATTGGAAATACCTATATTCAGTTTCCATAGAACAACTGTTTGTTTAACCCATAGGACGTTTATTGCAATTACTATTGTTTTAGTATCTTGATTTAGTTGTTTTTATATAACGATGGTGGTCGTTTTAACATGGGCTTACAACCATAATATTTAACTTGATATTGTTTAGTTAATACGAAACATGTGATTTATGTAGAGTAGTTTAATAATGAAATCAGGGTGTAATGATAAGTATTTGGTTTGGATTTCATGTGGATCTACTCAGTGAATTTTATTTAATACTCAGTTTCCTTCATCATTGGGATTAACATCGGTCCTTAAAAAGGAAGGATTTGCTTCTACGACTTGTTTTGCATGTATCCGCACTTTGTTTACTTCGTGGATCTATAGTCTAATTATGATTGTTTAAAGGAGATCCACAAGGAATTATTATACATTAATTAATGATGCTCTATAGGTGCCTAAAATACTTTTGACCGTTGATCTGGTTATGACTATGTGCATAGATCCAAAAAGGATTGTTCAAGTGAGTACATATTTTGATCATAGAGACAACTAAAGGATACCGAATCGATTTCTCATGACCTTTCATGTGTAAATTGGTTTAGATTATTTAACTTCCATTTGAGCTTTATTTATTGTACATTTGTGATCTGGATAGGTTTAATTACTTGTGGATTCCCGATCCGAATATGACTAGATACATGTAGATCCGTAAAGGATCTTTTTATAATTTCATTATGTTTATTATGTAAGTGATTATCCCTATGTTAGTTGTGATGTAAGTTTATTTATAAAATTTCGGTTATGTATATTAATAAAATTCTATATTAATATACTCATACGTTTCTAGCTATGTGTAGAACTATATATATATATATATACTTGTTGTTTTAAAGAATGGAAATAGAAATTATATCTCACTCTATCTAGATCATGAGATAAATATATTTATACCAACAACCATTTAGAAGATTAAATGGTTCTACTTACTAGTAGTTTCCATTTATAGACTAGGAAATAAATAAAAAGGAAAAGAATGCAATAATCCATTAAAACTACATCTTTCAAATAGGAAATAAATATATATAATATGATAACATATTCATTAAGTACAAAATTAGATTTTCAGCATATAAACCATTAAAACAGAAATTCCTAACTATTAGGATATTTAGACACTTAGGAGTTAGTTAAGATCAACTTGTGGAATATATCCGTTAGGTAAAAGTGTGTTTCTTTAGTATGCATTTGTAAATATTCTAATCCGACGGTCACAATATGTTCTAGACATAGAGTGATCCGACGGTTCAACTTCTCTTAGATCATACCTACCATTGATCCATGGCTTAACACCCGATTAGTCTATGATCTCTATTTAAATAGCATAGAGGGTCCTTGGCTAGTTGATCAATTATGAGAAGCTCATATGTAACTTTCTTTCTTTTGCATAATAAATTGCTCCATGTAGCTATTTGGCTGGGGCCGTGGACTGTTTCCCTCTCGAGGGTTTTAACCACATGACAAACATCAGTGTGTTGATCTGTGATCTATTTGTGTGAAGCAGTATCTAAAGGTGTTCAGTCTTTTGAGAGTACCCTGTGTACCCGAACATGTTATCAGAGTTTTTATGAAGAATTGCTTTCGGTTTTGATCAAGATCTGGAACTAGTGTTGCTGAAACTTTGAAAGGGTTTCTGTTTTTGTATTTTCTGTGCATTTTTGTCCTGTGGAAACTGTTCCATTGCGTCTGAAGCACTGTTTCCATTGGGAAATAGTTTTCATTTCACCAAAAACTATTTTCGTTTGCTCCAGAAACACCCATTTCGGCAAATCTGAAGGTATAATGTTACAGTGGCGGATTTGTTTTTTTAAATCTCTGATATTTTTATCAGTTTATTATTAGATCTTTTCTGTTTTAGTCTCGGATTGTTGCCTTCCCTGACTACATATGCTCTTTGTCATGCACCTTGTGCGATCACGGTGAATCAGAAACAGCAAGGGAAACTTTTTTTCTTCTTGCCTGCTCGGCTATGTATGCTCTTTGTCGTGCACCTTGTGCGATCACGACAAATCAAAAACAGTGAGAAAACTTGAAACATAGACTTTTCGGGTAAGCTAACCTAGATCTAACCACATTGTGTGAAAAAAGTTTTTTTTGTTTTTTTTTTGTTTTTGGTTTTTTTGTGATTTGTAGGAAAAGAAAGTAAGCACGGAAAAAGAGAGAGCAAAGTAGTTAAAAAAAAAAAAACCCTTCCTGTTTCCATACTTTTACGTACCTTTTAAACTTAGCTCACTTGGTCGAAAGTTGCTTTACACCTTGATAAGTCTTGAGTTCAAGTCTTATCAAGTTACTTTTTAATGCATGCGATTTCTATTTTCAAGTTACTTTATTGTAAAAGTGCATCTCACATAAATAAAATAAAATAAAAGTGAGTCACTTAAGTCTTTTAATTTATTGTCGCACTATTTAAAAGTACATTATTGTAAAAGTGAACCTCACTTATTTTACAAAAGTGATTCACTTCAAAGCAACTTATTGTAAAGTGATTGTCAAAGGTTGATCTTGGGAAGAGGGGGGTTCCTTTTTTTAGTTGGTCAAGTTAATATATGCCACGTCACTATTAGGGACATTTTTAACATTTTCTTTGATCAAGTATAACTTCATCATCCGGAATCAGTTTTAAGTGTCGTTTTTTTTTAAACTGCATATTTTTTTGAGCCCTTTGCATCCAGACAGTTAGTTTCTATTCTTTCAGCCATTATTTTACAGTATGGCTGACCCTTGTGATATTATACTTATAAGTTCTAACTATTTCTCATGGAAATCTCATATAGAGGATGTTCTGCGAAGTAGAGGACTTTTCAGGATAACCTTAGGAAAAGAAACAGAACCCACTGATGATGATAAAAAAATTAAATGGGAAAATCGATATGATGAAGCTCGTGGATTGATTAGGATGTCAATCTCTACTAATTTGTGATTCCACATATCTGAAATTGATAAACTTGATAAAGCTTGGGAAAACTTGGAATCTATCTTTGGTAAACACAATGAAATTCAGGGTCATCAACTTGAGAATGAGTTTCTTTCCTTGAATCCAAATGATTTTTCATGCATTCAAGACTATTTATCTAAGTATAAAACTCTTAGACTATTATGTGCCGAATGCAAGATTAAGAAAGAAGACAAACAATGTATTTATCATATTCTTTCAAAACTTAGACCTGCATATTCTGTTTTTGTATCTACATTCTACTCCATGAAAGAATCCTTGACTGCAGCTAGCTATCAAGAGCCTAGCCTTGAATCCTTTTGTGATTCCTTAATTAGAGAGCAAGATAAGCTCATTCATCTTGGAATAATAAACAATGCAAATACATCTAGGAAATCCTTATTGTCCCAACAGAAAGAAAATTCCAAGCCTCCCAAGAAACATAATTTTCACAATAATAAGCCAAACAACAAGGGTCCCAAACCCTCTCAGTCAGCTCCTCCTTTAAAAAATGACAAAGGATCCAAGCAAAAAGGAAAGAAGACTGAGCGTCATTGTAATTTTTGTGGGAAAGATAATCATGATGAATCTAAATGTTTTAAGAAGATGGCAGCCTTGGAAGTAGCAATGAAGAAGCACCACATCAGCCTAGATTCATCTTCAGAATCTAACTCTCATGGACATGCACTTTGTGCTTTTGGTTACTCTTATACTGCATCTTCTTCTTCTACTTCAAATGAATGACTCATTGATTCTGGAGCATCTTATCATATGGCTAAGGATCAAGCCATCTTTTCTACTATGCATGAATGTAATACCAAACAAATATTTGTTGGTGATGATAGATCTCTAAGTGTTGTAGGATCTGGAACAGTTCCAGTAGAAAATGGTCATTTCAGTGATGTACTATGTGTTCGAAAAATTTCCTGCAATTTGTTATCAGTCTATCAAATTACTCATTCAGGTGAAGGTAAAACTACGACTTTTACACCTCACCAAGTTGTAATTAAGGATTTTAAAAATCCTCAAAATGGCCTTGCTGCTGGAACTATTAATGATATTACCAGGTTGTACAAATTTAACAACTTTGGGTCATCACCTTTTCCTTCAGTTTTTGTTGCTCATAGTGATAACTTGATCAAACTTTGGCATGAACGATTTGGTCACTTAAATTATCGTTCATTGCAACAACTATGCAAAGACAATATGGTGACTGTTCTTCCATTGGTATCTTGCAAGGATGGTGTTTGTTCTGGTTGTGTACTTGGAAAACATCATCGAGACAGTTTTGACAAACGTGCCTCTTGGCACACCTCGGTTCCCTTAGAGCTTGTGCATAGTGACTTGTGTGGCCCTCTTCCATCTGCTTCCTTTCCTTCTTTCAGATATTTCTTAACTTTCATTGATGACTACTCTAGACGCACTTGGGTTTACTTCCTAAAACTTAAGAGGGAAGTCTTTAACATGTTCTTGGCCTACAAGGCCCTTGTTGAAAAACAATCTGGTCATCAAATTATTAAGTTGAGATTTGACAATGGAGGAGAATATGTTAAAAACAAGCTCACTACTTTTTGCACTAAACAAGGAATCCAACAACAGCACACTATTCCATATACACCTAAATGGAAAAACCGCACTTTAAAAGAAATGGCTAATTGTATGATCCAATCTAAGGGACTAAGTCTTCAATATTGGGCTGAGGCCATAAATTGTGCAAATTACATAGTTAATCGCACACCCACTAAAGTTTTACAAGGTATAACACCGAAAGAAGCATGGATTAAAATTAAACCAGATGTAAGTCACTTTCGTGTGTTTGGTTGTGAAGCATGGGCTCACATTTCGGATGAAAAACGGAAAGCATTGTAGCCTAAAAGTGAAAAGTGCATCTTTATTGGATATTCTGAAGATGTAAAAGGTTATAGACTTCTTCAGCCCCATTCACATTATATAATCATTAGAAGAGATGTTAAATTTGATGAAAATCTCTTGGCCTGCGAGCCTAACTTAGCGAGTGTGCCATCTTTGACCTGCGAGTCCGATTCGACGATTGTGCCTTCTTCTTCTTCTTCCCACTTCCTTGACAGGTTTCCAACTCTAGTTTATAATGATGACAGTGAGGATGAAAATCCACCTCCGCCTGCTCATGTTCCTCCAATTGCACCAACACCAATACTTCCTCGATGGGTCTACTCAACATGTGAAGTAGTTGGTGATCTTGCCGGTAATCCTAGAGATCAACGTCGAGCACATTCTCAGTTTCAGCGAGCCTATTCTCTTTTGGCTCATGTTTTTGAGAATCATGATCCAGAAACTTTTGCAAAAGATTCAGGAAATCCATATTGGGATGCAACTATGGATGAAGAATATCGTTCCTTAATGGCGAACGATACTTGAGATATTGTTCCTCTTCCAAAAGGAAGAAAACTTGTCAGATGTAAATGGGTCTATAGAACTAAGTATGCATCAGATGGAAGTGTTGAATGACTTAAGGCAAGGTTAGTTGCCAAAGGTTTTTTCCATGTTGAAGGGATTGACTACAATGAAACCTTTGCCCCTGTAGCAAAAATGAACTCCATCTGCCTTGTTCTTTCCCTTGCAACCACTACTACATTTCGACCAAAAATTCGACGGCCGTCATGTCTGACTTTCGACACTTTCCTGTCGCATGTATGACACTTTGACTTTTTTTTAAGCGTCGGAAACTTGTCGTTGGTTAGCCGACACTTAAGTAACCGTTGGTTAAGCGACACTTCAGTAACCATCGGTTAAGCGACACTTCAGTAACCGTCGGTTAAATTTAAAGCGTCGGTTAAGCGACAGGATATCTTCGACGGTAGTGAAATTTTTTTGAGAAAATAACCTTCATGCCGTCGGTTAAGCGACAGAAGGTCCGTTGGATAAGCGACGGTTAGTCAATTTTTAAAAAAAAAATATTGCAAAAAAGATGGAGGATCCGTCGTTTAAGCGACGGTTATAGAGAGCAACCGTCGGATAAGCGACATCAAGAACTGTCGCTTAAGCGACGGAAGGGAATTTTTTTTTTTTTTTAAATATTTCAAAATTGGTACAGGACGCACACTAGGTGGAAAATTGAAAAGCCCATGTGGAAAATTGGACATCCAACTAAGCCATGCTAAAATCTCAGTTTAGTTCAGACAGTTTATTGTGGACCAGCAGCCAGGATTTGTTGAGCAAGAGTGGAGTCATCTCCTATTTTGTAATCCACGAATTTCTCGAAGTTATTCTTGAACAGATGTGCAAGCTTCTGCAGAGTATCCGCGTATTCAAGACTGTTTGCCCACTGTACAAGTTAACAATTTGGTCAGAAAGCGAACTTTCCCACAATCATAATAAATACATGAAGCGGTTCTTAACTAATTAAAGTTTACCATGTTCTCGGGACGAAGGATTTCAGCAGGTACACCCTCCACCTTGTCTGGAACATTGAGGCCAACTATGGAGTTCTGGCTGTAATTAGCCTGAAGCAGAGATCCATTGTGAATTGCATCAATGATGCTTCGTGTATATGCCAACTTTATTCTCCTACCAACCCCATAGCTCCCTCCAGACCACCCAGTATTAACCAAACAGGCAGTAGTGCCATGCTGCTTCATTTTTTCTGCAAGCATTGAAGCGTACTTTGCTGGGTGGAGCATAATGAATGCTGCTCCAAAACAAGCTGAGAATGTAGCTCGGGGTTCCTTAATACCATCCTCTGTTCCTGCAACCTACACAGGGAAAATAATTATAACAACTTGGTTGGTTGATTTCTATGGCATTGTAAAGTATAGCTTGTAATTCAGACAGGTTTACAATGTAGCTTGTAATTCAGCCAGGTTTGACAAGCATATGACTTTACAATAGTGTTTTGAACTTCAAAATTGGTACAGGACGCACACCAGGTGGAAAATTGAATGTGGATCTCAATTGGTACAGGACGCACACTAGGTGGAAAATTGAATGTGGATCTCAATTGGTACAGGACGCACACCAGGTGGCTTATTCAGGCAATGGTGGATGTTATTTCTAGTAATGGTTGGTTGAACCCAGCTCTTGCAGCAATGGAATTGACCCAGATGGTTACCCAGGGTCTTTGGGAGCATGATTCTGTCTTGTTGCAGCTTCCACATTTTACGAAGGAACTTGCCAAAAAGTGCCAAGAAAATCCAGGTAAAAGCATTGAGACGGTTTTTTATTTAGTTGAGATGGAGGATGATGAAAGACATGATTTATGGCAGATGTCAGATGCACAGTTGTTGGACATTGCTCGTTTTTGTAACCGCTTTCCAAACATTCATCTAGCATATGATATATTAGAGAGTGATGATGTGAGTGCCGGGGAAAATGTTTATACATTGCAAGTTACTCTTGAAAGAGATCTAGAAAGAAGACAGGAATTAGGTCTAGTTGATGCATTCAGGTATCCCAAACCAAAAGAAGAAGGTTGGTGGCTAGTTGTTGGGGATCCAAGTAGCAATCAGTTGCTGGCAATGGTTCTTCAGTGTCTTTCATGTCAATCTTTTCGAGATGCTTCAGCAGCCCTATGGATTTTGGTAACCTTTTGAGGTTACCAATATTCAACTCCCTCAGCTGCAAAGGTTCCTGCAATGCAATCAAGATTGAATTTGATTGCTCCAGAACAATTCATTATCAAATGATGACTTATTCTCATGACACCAGAAACCAAAGGATATGGGGACTTCATCAGAGACAGATCCATGACCATTTTAGTTGATTTTCCTTGCACAATTCTGACTTGTCCATGGTTTAATCCATCTGACAAATTTGCAAACAGAATATATTCAATCAGCACAAAGCAATCATTGGAGTCATTTATGGACAAATGCAAATAGCCAATGCCTTTTCCAACTAATTGCACATTACATCAATCTTTGAATTGGCATGACAAATAGCCAATGCCCTTTCTAACAAATAGCACATTATATAAATCATTGAATGCGCATGACAACTGATATAGGCACATTTCCTTCCAGATTAAGACCTAACAAGAAGTCCTGGCCAATCATATTGCATTCTTCTTTATTGATAGCATAAAAGACAAGAAGGCCAAATAGCCCTAGCTGACTGAATACCATCAATGTGATCTGTGTTGGCATGTTAAACCCATAGACATAAATGAAATCTCTTATATTTTCCAATGAAAAATGGAAATTTGATCGACAGACCATGTAAAACAGTATATTTAAGGTGCAAAGCAAACAGGGTGTTATCAGTCAATAACGGCACTAGCAAGTGAATTAGTATGGTGAATCAATCATTGGAAATGATGAGAAGGCCCAATGTATAAAACAATATGAATAACCATGAAATATGCAGTAAACACACAGCAGCCATACCAATGCCGTATACAAAAACATTCTTAATTATAATTTATATTATAGTTTTAAACAGAAGCATAGAAAAATAATAATCAAGATCAGGAAAGCTAAAAATATAAAGCATCAAATTAAATAAAAAGAAATGAGCAATGAGTAGTCTCGGCATAATTTCCTTAAAATACACTTCTATGATCTAGCCCACAGGGAAGAAAGGCTTTTGGTCCTTGGAAAGAACAATAGACTTGGCTCGCATAATGATTAAGACCTAACAGGACTGGAAGAGATTGGTAGGAAATACATCTTGGTTGGTGCATTTTTTCTTGGACAAGAACTGATTGTTTCCTTTCAGCATATTCTACAGGAAATGTCTTCTCCAAGAACTGGTGCAACTGCAAACAAACACATGGTTGATCTCCAGGGTGTATACTTTGACAAACTTGGCAGTTAAGAGTTATCTCTTCAGAGGTCTTGATGCATGATTGAGAAAACACTGTCCAAAACAAAAAATTACAAGTTAGTGTAAAAATTAAAGCATGCTAACTTGACCACTAGCTAAGTGATGCAATGCACTCCTTCACAAACAACCAGAAAATTAAGCATTTCCTCAATACAATCATATTGGAGAATCTTACCATGGCCACAATTGAGGACTCTAGGATGATACAGTAATCTTTTGCAGTAGCAACACAAAGCATCCTCCACTGTAACTTTATTAGATGAAATAAGACTTGGTGCATTTGCCTGACCATTTGTTGTCTTGGAAGCTACACCTTCTGGACCATCATTTGCTTCAAGACTGTTCATGCTCACTGATGTTTCAACATTGACCGATATACATTCATGATGTAGAGAAGACGCATGCATTGACTCAGTTCCATTCATAATAGGGCCGGATGAGAAAATATTGTCCATGCATTTTGTTGCAACATTTGATTCTGAAAGTGAATCTTCTTGTGTAGATTCCCTTTCAGGAAAATTTGCA
>LPNX010856741.1:109932-194243 GCA_001517045.1 Pseudotsuga menziesii
GTAAGTGTTCCCCGGCCAAGAGTTCAAGACCAAGGCTTTGCCAAGAAAACACTTACATTTGTATTTCAGTTTCAGTTATAGAAGAATACGAGTAAAGAGGGATGTTACATAACAAAACTTTGGAGGACAATTCAGCTTACAAAGATTTCCTTCTTCTAGAGAAGGAAATGCACATCTTGTTGAAAAATGTAGCTCGAGCAGGAGCTTCTTGCACAGTTTAGGTGTGAATGTGCAAGAAGTTTGAGACAACTTCTTAGTGACCACTTAGTAAAATTGGGAAATAACACTATCTTGTAATTTTACTTAATAAATAAAAGAGAAAGACTAAATTCCTTTGATCTCTTCATCTTAGAAATCTAAATGAGATGTTCTAGAGATTCTAGAATATTAGTGAGTTGGATTTGATATAATATTAGCTATACACCTCATTGTTGAGATAAGATGATTGCTAGGATTAAGGAAATTAGTTGAGATTGGTTGCTAGAATCAAAGAGTCCGTTGCTAGAATGAAGAAGGGGTTACTAGAATTGAGGAGATTAGTTATCTCTCTCAAAGCATAAATAGGACAAGAAGGGAGGAGAAATTGTAGAACACACCAAAGAAATTGTGTGAGGAACACATAAATGAAGCCAAGGAGGATTGAACACAGATAGCAAGCATAGGATTGACCAGCAAGGTGGAAGACTGCTAGGATAATACCGTAGTGTCTTACAGGGTACAGCAATTCCTCAGATTTCTGTGTAGTTGTACTATTTCTTTTCAGCAGGATGTTAACCTCAGGTTGAGGTGACCTTGTAAGTTTTGATTATTACATGATAACCTGGTTTGAAGAAAAGAATTCTTGTGTATCATGTTTATACTTCTGTAATTCATTTTCGGCTATTTATGCCATTGCTGCATGTTCAAAATATTTATTTCTGCAAGTCCAGATTTGATTTATTTAATTAAAAAAGACACATAAGACAGCAGTCACCTCGGACCTGAAAATTTACACATCCACCCCTTAACCAAGCTTCACATGGGAAAACATTTTCCCCTTGGCTACAGATGTCACAGCAAGACAAAGCGTTCGTATTAAAGATCTTGACTGTCTAGAAATTGGAGCTAAAACATGATGGCCACGCTTGCGTCTGTAGAGAGAGGAGAATATGCTTTAGTAAAAGTAATTCCACACCTTAATTTAATTCTTGATGTGAGCTTACTAAATATTAAATTAGTGGGCTGAAGAGCTAGTTATATGATAACTGCATTTAGATTCAATTAGCGTTTCTTTATTGCATTTAAATTTAACTAGATGATAGATGCATTTAGATTCAATTTGGGTTTCTTTATTACATTTATATTAATCTAGATGGATCTAAGTGCATTTATCATATAACCTCCATAAAGCAAGAATTCAACTATGTGTGTGCATGCGATAGATACATTTTCTTCAAACAAAAAAAATACAAACCTGTACTTCAAGATCTTGAGTTTTAAGTTTCCACTGTGTAGAAATTATCTTGATCTCTTCTTTAAGCCTTGCAATCTCTTTGTCTTTTGCACTCAGGTGTTTTGAAAGGTTCTCAAAATTCTTGGTAGAAACTTCATTCAAAACCTTTTGAAGTTCACAGTCCTTATCAGTACCAGCTTTGGCAACTGCAAAGCTTATTTCTTGCTCTATTCTCATAATTTCTTCTTTCATCTGTCTCTGGGAGACCTCTCTTGAAATAAGATCATGCTGCAGCTCTTCAAGTTGCTGGCCCAGTGTTGTAACTCGACTTTCTTGCTCCTCTAGTAGCTTATTCTTCTTATCTAGTTCTTGCAGCAAAGAACAACACTGTGATTCCGCTGATTGAGCAGATGCTGCACTTGCTTTTGCCAATGCTTGAGTTTCCGTTAGCCTTGATCTCACATCTACCAACTCTGTCAAGTACTGAAAGGCAAAATTAAATATGTCAAATTGTGACCTCTAAAACTTAAAATTGTTGTTCCTGTTTTAAGATGGGACGAATTCAAAAGTGAATACAACAGATCAACACTACCAATTTTAGCCTAAGTTGCATGGAAACAGGATGCCGATCTGAATGCAGATCCACCAGATTTCTTAAAAAAGTTAGGATTCAGATTCAGGGAAACATTATCATTATATACATCATCATCATCATCATCATATATATATATAAAACATGAACCGAGAACATAGAAAAGTCAGATTTCAAAATTCCAAAATCATCCATAACTTCAAAACTGCAACCAAACAAAGAATTCCCATTCACATTAGCCTGAAGACATGATATGTAAACATTGCATACATGCAAAATAATTGTTTCAGCAGTGATCAATCTACAAGAATCATCAGATTTTTGTGTTTTAGAATGGGGGAATTTGAGGCAAACATTAGGGTTTTGAGACATACAGAATTGCCAATTCATGTTTTTTAATTTAAATATATTTTCATGGTTTTTCTTATTAGATTTTTCCAAAGCATCTTCCAGTGTAACTTATCTGGTAGGCAGAATGCAGATCATGAACAGGTCTCTGGCAGATTCAAACCAGAGATGAACCCCTTGTAAGATCCAGTCTGGAGACTGGAACTTGCTGTATCTAGTCCAGATCCATAACCAATCCATAGAAACAGTTAACTTGGCAGGCCAGATCCAGTGGCATTAAGTTTACCACTAAATGAAATTCAATTAGACAAAATATGCACATTGACCTGAAAACAAACAAGCTTTACCTGAAAACAAACAAATCAAATTGACATCAAGCTTTAAGGTCCATACAAATTTGGGACATTTTACAAACCACATATGCATTGTGCACAAGCTACAACAAAGTAGCATACCACGCATCCACAGAAAAATATGCACATACCCTCAACTGCTTCTAACACAGCAATATAGTTCTTCACAACTAACCCCCCCCCTCTTCCGCAAGTACAGCTGTTGCTCGTGGTTTCTGAACCATTTCAGGCTGCTCAAAACGGACATATCCTGACTCTGCTCCCATATGATAGTCAACATACTGATACAAATATCCAATAAAATACATTATAAATCATCACAAGACAAAAGGCTGAAAACTCAGCAACACACAAATCTGTTACATTCCCCTAACTGATCAAACATCAACCACTACTTGCCTAACATTATCGTACTCGAACAGGAGACCTGTCCTGGAGTCCACATACAATATGGGGCTTTTGAGTACTTCAATCCTCTGCCTATCTATATATAAAGAGCCAGATAAAGACCCAGTACCAGTGAATGATTCAGTTTCATAACCCATAGGAACATATCCAAATGTGGGAAAATGGCTTCCAGTTGCAAATACCAGAACTACACTGAAAGGAACTTTAGATATTGGAACATCACTCCTATAAACATCAGTTCATACCGGAACATCTATACATATAGGAACACGGGCAAAGCCACTAAAAATTAACGAAAGCACCTACCCAGGAATCAAGCGTTATTCGTGGATCTGGATATCGAAGTGTCCCGGATGGCTAAGAGTTGAGGATCAATAATATTTTTTATATGCCTATTTTGGAGAGCTTTATATATACCTGGTAAAGCCATGGAAATATCGTCTGCCGCTTCCCATCTGAACAAAAATCGAATCCATGCTACTGCTACCAGCCCTCTTCCCCGCCTGTTTGTCATCGCAGCATGCTCTCAAAGCCTGCATTCGAGCCTCGAAGTTGGCTATATCAATCCCTTGAATGTGGATCTCAATTGGTACTGGTTGCACACCAGGTGGAAAATTGAAAAGCCCATGTGCAGTAGCACCAATCCACTCTCCAAGATCTTTAGCATTTGCAAGTGAAGTGGAAAGCGCGGCAATAATACGGTTACGATTTTCAATTTAAAACTAAGCGTCAGATATGCGACGGTTAGTTAAAATCAGAGCTTTTCCTTAAATAAAAAACCGCTATGCTTTGATAAAAAGTATTGTGCTTGGATGTAAAGTATTTAGCCTAAGCGTCGGATATGCGACGGTTATGGGAATATCCGTCGCTTAACCGACGGTTATGAGAATATCCGTCGTTTAAGCGACGCTGGTGGTTACATTTACAAAAAAAAAAATTTAACTTTGTGATTTTTGGTAGGTTTAAAAAGAGAAATCCACGCGCCGTCGGAAGTAACCATCGGATTTTGGATCGAAATGTAGTAGTGAACCTTACATAACTGGGAAGTCCATCAAATGGATGTCAAGTCTGCCTTCTTACATGGTGATTTACATGAGGAAATTTACATGGAACAACCTCCTGGATATGTTTAGAATAACTCTAGCCCTGTTTGTCTCCTTAAGAAATCCTTATATGGCCTTAAGCAAGCTCCTAGAGCTTGGTATGCCAAAATGGATAGCTTTCTCCTTGACACTGGTTTTTCTAGATGTCATTCTAACCCCAATGTCTATACCAAGAAAATAGGAAACCATATCATCATACTTGTTCTTTATGTTGATGATCTTATCCTTACTGGTAGTGACCCTAACCTTATAACCCATGTGAAATCTAGTCTTAAGCAAAATTTTGAAATGTCAGACTTAGGACATTTGCATTATTTTCTTGGTCTCCAATTCTTGCAAACCAAATAAGGAATATTTCTTTCCCAGTCTAAATATGCTTGTGACCTTCTTCGTCACTTCCACATGGAAGATTGTAAACCAGCCCCTTCTCCCTTCCAGTTTGGAGTCAAAATTTTTGCCACTTGTACTTCCCCTAAAGTAGATGCCACCTTGTATCATCAGCTTGTTGGTAGTATTTTATACTTGACTCATTCCCGTCCTGACCTTTCCTTTGCTGTTGGTTGTGTTTCCCATTATATGCAAACTCCACTTTGGTGCGACAATCAAAGTGCCATCAAGCTTGCCAAAGATCCAGTTCTACATCAGCGCAGAAAACACATTGAGATACACATGCACTTCATCAGAAATCTTGTTCATGATAGTGTTATTGAAGTTCTCTTTTTCCCTACAGATGATCAAGTTGCAGACATTTTCACCAAGTCTCTTACAGAAGCGAATTTTTCTAAACTTCGGTCTATGTTAGGAGTTTAGGAATGTGTCCTTAAGGGGGGATAGGCTCTAATGTCTCCTTCCTTCTCCTAATAGTGTCACTTTTGTAAATCCTTCAATCCTATCCCAAGTTGTTCTTAAGGGCGGATGTTAGGATATTTAGAAATTTAGGAGTTAGTTAAGATCAACTTGTGTAATATATCCGTTAGGTAAAAGTGTGTTTCTTTAGTATGCATTTGTAAATATTCTAATCCGATTTGTAAATATTCTAATCCAATGGTCACGATATGTTTTAGACATAGAGTGACCCGACGGTTCAACTTCTCTTAGATTATACCTACCATTGATCCGTGGCTTAACATCCGATTGGTCTTTGATCTCTATTTAAAGAGAATAGAGGGTCCTTGGCTAGTTGATCGATTATGAGAAGCTCATATGTAACTTTCTTTCTTTTGCATAATAAATTGCTCCATGTAGCTATTTGGTTGGGGCCGTGGATTGTTTCCCTCTCGAGGGTTTTAACCACATGACAAACATCGGTGTGTTGATCTGTGATCTATTTGTGTGAAGCAGTATCTGAAGGTGTTCGGTCTTTTGGGAGTACCCTGTGTACCCGAACACTAACTCGAGAATAGATGCATGATCTAAGAACTTCCCTAATTTCCATTTAACATTTATAATCAAAACATAACTGAATTAAAACTAATAAACAAGTTAGACTAATTGATGCATATTAGGTGCTACAATTGCAATTCCAAACCTACTGTAAATTTAGACATAAAATAAGAACACGACACCACAGCTAGGAAAACAAAAGTGAAAAATTCGTTCCTCCCAACCAACTCACAGAACAGCCAAGTCACTTTCTCCAAAACCCCTAAACATGCTCGATGAACTACAAGAGAAAAATCCTTCAATGCCCCATCTCTTGCATTCTCAGATTTAATCCTCATCCAATGCTAGCCTTTTGCTTGCTCATGGACATACTATTGTATAGTATTTTTCCTAGGACTTGGTCATTTATGAGCCTCCTTCTCTTTAGCACTCAACTAGGAGTTGTGACCTGATTTTTTTGGATGATGGCTCCCACATCTTGAGTTCTCACTCAGTAGCTTCAACTACTTGCCTTTTCATCTTGTGGGTTAGCCAACACTCTTCAACAACTATTTCCACTTGTGTCCCCCTTCGGTATCATTTATTAACAAATCATAATTCATTACATATGTTTTATTTTTGACTTTCTATAAAAAATAATAAAAATAATAATTAAAGTATTTTTCAACAAAAAATAATAATAAATTATTAATTTCAGGGGCATTACACATCATAAAGTCAATAATGTATCATTATAGGTGTAGTAAGGATTTATCATTATAATGTGAAGGATGTATCATTATAAGTATGGTTTGATCTACATTATTTTTGGCAAAAATAAAACATAAAGTAAAGTTATTATTTATATTTAAATTTTCTAAATTAAAAATATTTTTTTATTAATAGTTTAAGAAATATAATTATATATTTATTTTAAAATTTTAATAAAGAATATATTTATAATTGATTAGATATGAAAATGTGAATTAAAATAAAGTATATTTAATTTTATAAATAAATAATAGTATTTTCATATCAAGATTCAAACGTTTTGGTTTAGATAATAAAAAATAGTTTAGAATTTTAAATTAAATTTAATTTAATTACTAAAAAAAGTTTAGAAAGGATCAATGTATTAATTATATTTTGTATTTTAAGTATGAAATTAAAAGATGCATCATTATGTTTTATAGTTCTTTTAATTATTTCCCAAAACCTTATCATGTAATAGTCGTCCATGCCACATAATGTCTCTCACAAGATTGTCTATGTTTAACCTTAAAACATTTAAATGGACTCTCCAAACTTTTTGACTATTAATAACATTATAACATAATAGTTATATAAGTGAAAATGAAATTAATATGAGGAGAGGCCATTTAACACACACATGTATGAATGCATGTACGTAAGTAAGTATGTATGTGTTTCTTTCTAAAAGGCTATAGGTTCAAATCCTAAGGGAATGGAGTATATACACATCTATAAAATTTAGCAGTTACATGTGTCTAGAGAAAGGGTCCCTTGTCTGTCTCTCACACACATAATGATATACTACAAATTAAAAGAAAAAACATTATTGTGTGTGTGTATATATATATATATATAGAGAGAGAGAGAGAGAGAGAAAGAGAGAGAGAGAGAGAGAGAGAGAGAGAGAGAGAATGTGTAATACAAATATTAGATATATACCGATGTTGAACACAATGGTCACACTAAGAGGGGGATGAATCAGTGTGATGGAAATTAAAAACCCTTTTCAATTTCTACCAATTTAGCAAAGTTCATCAATGCATTATATTGCTAAGTACATTATCATTTCATACGGATTAATAAACTAACCAACAATCAATCATCAGCATATCGTCAAATAGATTAGTGAATCATAACAAGTAGCATAACACAAGAGAACACAAGATTTGTATCGTAAAATTGTTTTATATTTTTTATGGAAGACTTCAATCTTCATGATTACATCAGAACCAACTCCTAATCAAGACCCAACTTGATCTTCTTGGGCCAAATTGAGAAAGGGTGAGGAGTCCAATCCTCAAGTGTACAAGCAAGACACTGCTTTCAATACAATCTGACATTGTCACATCAAATCTCAGTCTCTACTAAATCAATCAACTCAATCAATTGCCAAATAAATCAAGTCAATCCGATATTTTTTCCACTCATTAACTGTTGATCGTTAAACATTTTCATTCCAAGGGATGTCATTTTCATCAAATCAATTGTCATTGTTATCACTGTCATGTCTGAAATAACTTGTCTCTATCACATTATGTCACTTTCATGTTAAAGGATTTCATGTTCATTTGTTGTCCAAGTCAAGGTGGTGTCATTATGTCATTATTCCAATCACAAATCTATTACTGTTTCTCAAATAATTCTGAGTGCAAATGTCAGGATTATCTTCAAAATTATTTTAGGATTTTATTATTAGACAAATAACAAAGTCTCAGTACATACCACCAAGTGGCTTGATTCATAGTTTGTGACTTCACCAATGTTCAGGTTGTCTTAGAAACAATTCTTCATTTTAATGTATATTGACTTTCATGAGAAAGATTCTTTTATCCTTTTGCAGACTCAGGTCTACATTAATATCTTTGGCTACTCAAACCAATTCAATATCTGTGTTACCTGTAGCTAATGACAGTCCTTGAAATCTGTTCTAAAACAATCACAAAAGGACTCAAATATGTGCCAAAACAATCCCAAGATATACAATAACTTGTCATCAAGTAGGCTCTCCAAATATTATCTATTCCCTACAAAATAAAGGCTTCTAATGTATTCAATATTTCTTTGATTTCTTTAAGAGATTATCCATCATACAGAGGGCATGTGCATGGGTTCCACAACATTCCAATAGCCATAATTACATACACGATTTCTACTAAGGGAATCAAGTTCGTCATCAATCAAGAAAGGGGCTTAGGGCCCCATCGAAGTGAGAAAGAGATCTATGACCCAACAAGAACCAACAAGTTACCAAGTGGGTTGGATCTATGACCCCATCAATCCATAACATCTTCAACAAATTGCCACAGAATGGGTCATTTGTACCACCTAGTGCTCCAAAGCACACACCATATGTGAATGGGTTCCAATGCCCAATCTTCCACATCCAAAACTGTGCAATTATCAATTTGACCAATGTGATGTGAGAATATGGCTCCATATTATACAAAGTACCCCACAAAAGATATGATAAGAATGTGAAAGTGTCCATAATTAAACCCATACATGTTCATCAAGCTTTTCCATTGCAGGGGATATTGGTGGCATTAATGACAACCTGATGGGCCATTGCAAGTCCCATGCTAGCATCAATGAGAATGTAATAAACAACTAGCATAGCCACAAGTAAAGTGCACAAATAGCCACTTATTTTTGTGGATATGGTTGGTTGTTAAACAAACACTAGACATTAAACTAATCACCAAGTCAACATTAAATTTATTAATATAAACATAAAACAAATACTATTTAATAATAATAATAATAATAACCATTATTGATACCCCTTTCTTTAACTACCACTTAAAGTAAATCTTAGTTAAATCTTAATCTAGATGCATTTAAGCATAACAATATACCCATGAAATGAATTTTGGTTGTACACTTGTTACACTCAAGTTAATCTTATTGATCCACTCAAGGAAGCACACAATATGAGATAATATCTAAACACCTATCGACGTAATGAGTAAGGGTAATATTGATTATTGTTCTTTGTTGGAGGAGCTAGTTAGTAAGTCGACTAAGTCGATTGGCCGACTAATTAGAGATTAGTTCAGCCACATAAGGTCGTGTCGGTTGACCGAACCGACAGGTAGTTATATGTAACTGTTTGTAAATAATATATATTAGGATGTTGAGCCATATGAGAACTTGGTTCAATTTTGTGTTTGTATGGACCCTTATAATATAATATAATCTGTTATTCTACATCTATGTTCTTGTTTCTTGTCTCTGTTATGTCTGTATGCTTCAATGCATATTATTGGTAACCCTTTGTGTTTCGTGATATTACAACATTGGTTCCATTACCGGTAGTACATATCTGAGATGAATACAAGCATATGATATCAAAATAGGAGATTAAGAACTGGTGGGAGTGTAAGATAGAAAATTATTTGCAGAATTATGCGCAGAGAAACAGATTAACGACTTCTCAGGCAAAGGAAATATTCTTCACTGAAACTCATGAGAAGTTCGTAGAATCGGTACCCCATCTTTTGAAAAAAATTCTAGATGAAAAAGATAGAAGTGACTAAGGACCAACAGTTGTTAGAGAAACTATTTTGGGGGGGAAGAATAAACCTATCGGAGTTGTTTGAAAAGATCATCGACGAATTTTGTGAGGAGAAAGCTATAGAAGAAAGAAATTTGGTAGAAACCATTCAGAAGAAATTATATACAGACCTTACCTAGCAGTTCCTGTGCTCCTTATTGACCTTGTTGTTCAAATTCCTGATAGAAAAAGGAGTGGGTCATATTGTCAAACCTCATTCATCACTACACGAGCTGCCACCAAATTTAAACTGGGAAGAGAAACAAAGGAAGTGGGAGAAATTCATCGCCAAAAGAGAATGGGAATATTTCCTAACCAAGTAAATAGAACTATCCGAGCTTTCTAAAGCATCGAGTTTCCATGGGGGGGTAGTTGGTTGTATGTCGGGGAAAATTAAAGAGGATTCTAGTCGACTACAAAGGAGATACCATCACCAGCGATGAAAATTCAACCTAAAAAGGAAATCAAATGGACAGTAACACACAAAGTTACGGTGGATTTACAAAGAATAGAGAGAGAGAAGAGGCTAAAAAGAAGGGAAGAAAGAATAGAAATGGCTATAGAACTATAAAGAGGAATGAGTACTAGGGTGACATACCGAGAAAGAAATCCACCAGAGTCAGGTCATGACCGACAGGAAGAAGGCATTGATGAAGAGGCACCACCCATGGAAGAATACTTGTGGATAGAGTAGCGAGAAGCTCTCCAAATAGAATTTCCCCAAGAGATAAGACCTCTGTATCCAATGAATCTAAGTACTAGGATACAAGCCATTGTCTAAGAAGACCTAAGACTAAGAGCTGGTGACTTTGGTATATGGAGCCGACTAGAAGACGAATTAAATGATGATAATCATATAGTGATCCATCGACCAGAGGAAGGAAACTGGGTCATGCTTTAGGCATACCCTTCCAACCGAAGTATCCACTTACTTTACCCGACACATGAAGGAGCACCCCCCCTGCCAAATACATCTTTGGAGAATACAGAACAATCAGACCTACAGACAAATAATTGCAGTTGGACATTGACAAGAGAATTTGACCCCAATCGACTGCTTGTCAGAGAATAAATGACAAACAAAACAATCGATGAAAACAAAAGTTCAGTCGATAACAACATCTCTACACAAAGAGACAAACATCCCACTACCCCCCCCCACCACCACCCCCACCACCGCCACCTCTTGGAGAAGATAGTGACAGTGAATCTGACATGGGTCATGGATCAGCGCATGGGAGATGGTAAAGCATATTGGTGTGCAATATGTGAAGTTAAAAGTCACACCACAGTTGACTGCCACCTAAACTTAAAAAATCGACAAAACTACCAAGCATTCTACCAGACAAACGCAGTTGCACAGAACAACGATAATAATCAACGAAGCAATGCTCAAAACGAACAGAATAATCAAAGATACAAAGGCTGTTGATATGAGAGTTGGTTCGACAACCGTCGTGGAGGATATGGAGGTCAAGATCGATTCTCTAGGAATCGCGACAACTGACCAAGTCGGCCCATCCAGTGTTTCACATGATACAAAGAAGGTCATCGATATGCAGACTGCCCATACATGGACAAAACCAATTTAAATTTTGTACTAGATGTGGAGTCAGGGATCACTCATTAGAGGATTGCCCTACTATGATTGATAAAATCAATAAAAAGAAAAATTTTAATGTCTTATCGTGCATTCAAAAACATGATGTAATTAATACAAAGAATTTACATATAGTAACCCAACAAGGGACAAAAATTGGGAGTGATAATCCACTCATAAGCACAATAAAAGAAAATAATGATTATCCTAACCCAGCCAAACAAAAACAACTATATAAAGATGCAACGAATGTATTTAAAAAATTTGCTCGATAAGAAGAAGGTGATGATAGTCAACAAAGCACAGTTAATGAATTAATACGTTTAGTACAAAATGATAAAACAGTATCTCAGTTCATTGACTTATTATATAAGATGAAACACAACAATAATACAAAAAAGCAAACAAAAAATATATGCAGTTTAAACCAGAAGGACAAAAGTGATGCCGACCCACTTGTCGACCTAGAAATTGAAGGATACCATGTCTGACAAGTTGTACTTGACTTCAGCTCACAAGTAAACATTATGACTCGCGACACTTGGGAACAATTGGGTAGACCTCAACTATACAAGTCAGGAATATACCTGAAATCGGCTAACCAAGGTCTGATTGAACCTATAAGAGTGTGGAGAAATGTCGACACGACAATCAAAGGAATATCAACCAAAGTCGACTTTGAAATTATTAACCCTAAGGAAGGATCCAGTTCCTTCCCAGCGTTAGTAGGTCAACCTTGGGGAAGAAAAATGAAAGCATCGATATCCTTAGACAAGGAAAGGATAAAACTAAAAGGGAATGGACAAAAATTCATAGTACCTATCCATCCATCCCAAGGAGAACCTTGGATAGAACCTATAGATGAAGAAGTTGACATCCGACAATTATATCAAATACAAAACAACGAAGACTACATAGAACCTAATGTCTATGGTGAACTTCACTTAGGAGATCAAGATTCAGTAGGATACAACTCAGATGCAGAATTATATGACTGGGAAGTTGAAAACTATGAAACACAAGCAAGAGGTTGTTGGACCATTCAAATAGTGCAGAGGAAACCATTCCAACAACGCTTCTTGGTGTCCATCATCCCAAAAATATTTGAAAATAAAACCAGGGAATATCCTACCCTAAAACCAACAAATGTAAGTATCAAAAAAATCCCAAGATACAAAGAAAGAGAATCACCAATTATGCATATAGAACAAGTATCCAGAAACATTGGTGAACATGGCTGACTACAAAGCTTAATGGAAACCTTCACAGGACAAGCTTCTAGATGGTGGGATACCCATCAATCAAGATTGCAGACATGGAAAACAACTTCGACTTACTTTATAGAAAGATTTGGAGGAAAAATGTTAACCAATCAAGCCCAAAAACCTATGTTCATCCAAGGGCAAGACCCAGAAGAGCACATAAGATCATGTCAAAAAGAATGGAAGAGACTTGGGTATAAGGATGAATGTACATGGCCACACCTGTTTCCATCAACGCTATTTGAATTACCATACAAATAATGGAAGAAGAACAGGGTGAAACATTCCTATGGCATGAACTTAGAGAGAATTTTATCAAAGACTTCAGCTTTATACCACAAGATGAAAAGTTAGTTGAAACTGAAAAACAAATCAAGGCAATTATAGAACCGACTGAGAACAAAACCCTAACACAAAATTATGATCGATCAACAATAAACTGCAATAACATACAAACCAATACAACAGCACAGTCAACAAGACTACAAATGGAAAATGAAAATACGGAAGGGAAAAGCTTTCAATGGAAATAATACCATTCAGAAACAACAAAACTAATTCACACAGTACTCAAAGTCGAGACAACCAACAAAGAAAACACCGACTGAATGACTGCAACAGACTTTCCTGCTACATTTTCATATTTTAAAGAAGGGGGCTGACTAATCAATGAAGCCAAAGAACCATGATGATCAAATGCTAAATTGAAAACTAAAGAATTCAACATCTCAAATGATGGTCGACCAAAAATGGCAAAAATTGGAGACTACTAGAGTCAAGAACAAACAACAGAAATAGTAAACTTACTAAAAGAATTCCAGGATGTATTCGCTAGAGACTACAAATATCTCAAAGGTCTAGTCCATGAAATGGGTGAAATGAAGATTGACATTAAACCTAATGTCTGACCTATAAAGAAAAGACGACATAAATTAGTTCATAAATACAAAGAGATAGTCAAGAAAGAGATTGATAATATGCTTGCAGCAGGAATTATCTACCCTATTGACTAATCGGAATGGTAAAGTCCAATGGTTGTTCAACCAAAGAAACATGATCCAACCAAGCTAAGGATCTGTGTCGACTTCAAAGACTTAAATAAAGTTACATTAACAAACCCATTTCCAACACCTTATGCAAATGAAATTTTAAATGAGGTCGTAGGACATGCATGCTACTCGTTTACAGATAGATTCTCAGGTTATAACCAAGAACCAATAGCCAAAAAAGACCAGAAAAAGACAACATTCGTATGTGAATTTGGCTCATTTTCTTACAGAGTTATGCCTTTTTGACTAAAAAACGCACCTGTAGTATTTTTGAGAATTGTGGTCAAAACATTTCAAGAATATATTTACAAAAAAAATGGTAGTATATTTCGATGATTGGACAATATACTATATGCTGAAAGATCACTGCAAATGGCTAAGGGTCATGTTGTAATGATGCCGACAAATCCAACTATCTCTCAACATATGGAAATGCATATTTCTAACCCCTATATGGATATTATTAGGACACACTGTCTGCAAAGAAGGCATCAAGGTCGAATTTGCAAAAAAAAAAATTATCCTCAACTTAAAACCACCAGTGAACCCAAAACAAGTCAGGGTACTACTTGGTCATACAAGATATTATAGAAAATTCATAAGATACTATTCAGATATGACCTATCCATTGGATAACTATTAAGAGAAGATCAAGAGTTTGACTGGACTGAGGAATGCAACATATCATTTGAAACACTAAAAAGGAAGCTAGTCGAAGCACCCATTCTAAGGTTCCTGAATTGGTCGACCAAATTCCATGTACACATTGACGCATCAGGACTGGCAATAGGAGCAATCTTATCTCAACCAAGAGACAATGGAATGGACTAACCCATAGTTTACAGCAGCAGAAAACTAAATAAAGAAGAAATAACCTATTTGACAAGAGAGAGAGAAGCCTTAGGAATGGTTTTTGCACTACAGAAGTATCGACATTACCTACTAGCCAACCCTTTCAATTTTTATACCAACCACCAAGCATTAAAATATCTTGTAAATAAACCTTTACACCATGGAAGAATTTGTCTATGGCTACTTCTATTCTAGGAATTTGAATTTGAAGTCGTTATGAGACCAAGAAAATTAAATGTCAGACCCACCCATTTATCACAAATCGACATAGGAGAGGAACCAACAGGATTCGAAGACGGCCTATCAGACGCACATTTATTTCGAATAGAAGCAGTCCCAGTAGAATTAGAAGAAATAGGTCAATTCTTAGAAAATGTACAAGCACCAGAGGGCATGAGCATGAAAAAGAAACAAATATTAGCCATGAAAGCTGCACCGTATAGTCTCATAAATGGATTTGTATATAAAATGGGCCTGGATGACATCCTCAGAAGATGCATATTAGAACATGAAAGAAATAATATCATGTATGAAGCACACTATGGACCGGTGGGAGGAAATTTTCAAGAAGACACAAATTCCAAGAAAATCCAATAGTCAGGGCTATGGTGGCCGACATTATACTAAGACTACAAAAAGTTTGTAAGCCAATGCGATAGATGTCAACGACTGGGTCGACCTCTACCTAGTACAAAAATTCCCTTGATATCAATAAACCCAAGTTTGACATTTGAAATTTGGTCCATAGACTTCATAGGGCCATTCCCCGTACCAGCAAAAAGAACAAGTGTAAGGTACATAATAACTGCAGTAGAATATGTAACCAAGTGGGCAGAAGCAGAACCAGTTGACACATGTTCCAATGAGATATCTACTAAATTTATCTATGAAAATATGATTACCAGATTTTGATGCCCAATAACCCTAATCAACGACCAAGGTTCACACTTTATTAATAAAACCATCAAAGCACTAACAGACGAGTTCAAAATTGACCATCGACGTAGTACAACTTATCACCCCAAGTCGAATGGAGCAATTGAGGCATTTAACAAAACATTAACAAAGGGCCTAACTAAAATCTGTAACACTAACAAAGATGATTGGGACAAAAAGATACCTGTAGTACTATGGGCTTACAGAACAAGATACAAGCGTTCAACCGACCAAACACCATTTCAACTAGTCTATGGACAAGAAGGAGTTGTTCCATTACATTTTCGACAGAAAACACCTATCATAGCAGATATTTTACATGACGATGTTGAACAAGCCAGGAAGGACCGACTGATGCAATTAAGCAAGCTAGAAGAACACCGACTGATTTCTCTACAACACCAAGAAATCCAAAAACAACAGCAGAAGGCTTGGCACGATCGCAATATCAAAAGCAAAAATTTTTTGGTATGGGATCTGGCCTTACTATACCATAGTCGAGTAAAAGGAAAACCCAAAAATTTACATACAGAATGGATGGGACCCTACGTTGTCGAAGAAATTCATGCCAATCGATCAATCTGACTAAGGACATTACAAGGCATAGTATTTCACAAACTTGTTAATGGTGCCCAACTAAAATGGTACAAAAATTAAAACAAGTTCAAAAAAAAAGTATATAAATATAATGACCATAACTGTCAAAGAAAAAACTATAAAAATCTAAAAAAGATTAAAAATAACAAAACAAAACCAACACCCATAACCCAAGATGACAGGAAACCAACGCTTCGACAGCCGACATCAAACCAATCGACATACCACCATCAACCGCTCACATGATTGACATCGACCAACGACCCCGAAGGTCAAATCACGCCTTCATGACTATGATAAGAAGGAGCACCAAAAGCAAATCACCATTAACGTAAAACCCAGAAAATGCACTGGAACATCACTTCTGCAATTAATACACCCATTGACAGAAACGTCAAACACACCACCTATAAATAATGGACCAGAAAAGGATCATTTACAGTATTTTGAAGAGATAGAGTGATTCAGCAATCAAAAAGTTGAGAACCAAGAACCTATAAGAAAATTCGACCAAGAAACTGACAAGATGGCACTAAAACAAACTAGATTCGTAGCTGCAAAGACAAAAGAACTACAATCTACTGAAACCCCATTGATGAGAAGATTAAGAAACATCAAAAACACCAAAGTACAAGAAACTGGCATGGGCGAAAACGTGATCCAAAATCAAGGAATGGGATTATGTCGACAAGAAACTGACACAAACAGCAAAGAAGATAAATCATAGCTCCATTATGAACTACATGAACACACCATTCATGGCGAGTTTTGGAGGAACCAAGGAAACAATGTTAATGTAATTGTAACTTCGGAATGTATTCACTTGTATTTCTTATCTATTGTACCCGATGTTTATTCTGGGATGTACTTGAGTCATGTCATGCCCCAACGTTTCGATCAAGAAGTTTCTATAATGTGAAATTCATGTCAAGTCATTGTGGGTAACCCTCCTATTCCTCAAAGGTTAAAGTCCCTACAGTTGTGGGGCCCTTGGGTTATTAGACTATCCTAGAGAAGTCAACCCTAGGTGAGTCATTGTAAGTCGGGGTAATAGTCCCGACCATTATGTTAAGGATAAACCTCCTTGTTGGTCGGAGGAGGCAAAGTCCCCACAAGTTGTGGGGCACTAGGGTTATTAGACACTCCTAGAGATGTCGGCTCTAGTAAGCAATTGTTAAGTGAGGCCGACATGTTGGAGTGGGTTCCAAGTGAATGGAAGAATATAAATAGAGAGTGAGTATCTCTATTTAACATACATGCACTCACTCATTGGGGCACATGAGTGAGAGAGGAGAAGCTCTCTCAGTGAGAGAGAGAGAGACAGAAGCTGTGGAGATCATCTTAATGTTTTCGGGTTTTACTTTTGGTGATGATTCTATCTCTGAGGAAGTTGTGGGGTTTTATCATTTATGGTTTCCCTGAGGAAAATTCTTTTTGTCTCTTATTTCTTGTGTTTATTACTGTGCTTGTTATTATCTCAGTTAAAGATCCTAATGTAATGCTAGCTTGAATGATTAAAAACTAACATGGTATCAGAGCTAACCTAATAAGAAGACATTGTGCAGCCGCAGAAGATAGGGTTTCTTAGTTTCTAGGTCTCTCTCCACAATCCATTAGAAAAATTATGCTAGGATGACTCTCCATTGAAGGGCGGATCTTTCTGTCGAAGCGGAATTCAATTCCGAGCATTTTCAGTTTTGGTGCAAAAAATTAGGGCTTCTTACAGAAGAGGAATTTTTTAGTGAGTCGGGCATAGGATTTCTATCCTCATCAAAATAGAAGTTTAGAGACCTGGATCAAGATTTTTGGTTGGGTAAAAATCCAGGAAAGTCAAACCCTAGTTTGACCCCAAGCTGGAAAAACCCTAAAATACTAAAACTGCTACTTTTTGGTACATTCGCTATATATCGGGATTGGAGAAGGTTCGGGAGCTGAAAATTGTAGAGGAAAAATATAAAATCCTGATTTACACTGTCCATAATTCATCCTCTGAGTCGCTATATTATGGGAGATATGATCCCTCCAAGTTAGGGTTCCAGCCTCTTCCAGAATTCATCCCTAAACAAGACACCTGGGGAGACTTGCTATAGCTTGGGCTACAAAAATCCAAATGGAATTCCTGAACATGTTACAAAAAGGAGACAGACTTTACTTTCTGTGGTATGATGTTCAGACCCAGAAGATGAAACAGTGACATGTGGAAGCCTGTACAACTTCACTATTCTAAACAGTCCTATAACCTGTCACCTTGGGAAAAGGATCATAAATCCCAATTGGTTAAACCAATTCTGATGAAACCTATGGTATTGGAATAGGGACATGTGATTCTACCTCATTGAAAAGTTTCAGAAATAGAGGAGTAGTAAATTTGGAGATATCATAGAAATAGTGACAAGAATTTATGCAGAAGAAATTGGAAAACTAGGGCTTCCTATTCTGGGAGCTTTCCTCCACTGTTTTCAGAAAAGGAGAAAAGATTCTAATTTTTAAAAATTAGGGTTTCTCTAACAAACCCTAGATCAGCCAACTCTGGAACCAGGACGGACACCTCAAATCGGTAAGATCTAATCTTTTGTTGTTTCCATTTGAGGTTCTCATTTCAAAGTGATCTATCACATCAGCTTGATGATAAGCTTGGTGAAGTTGACAACTTCCAAGCATGGAAGTATTTGATCTCTCTGAAGAAAGTGAATTGGATACCTACATTAGTAGAGAGGTTCCAGTTCCAGAGGAAGATGAGGCTCAATGCCCCTCACGAGAAGAACTTGGTCAAGGTCAAGAAGATTATTGTTGATTCAATCATAGATCAACTTGTACCACAAGTGTCTTCCCTAAAGACACCGAAGATGTTTGATTCCTTGACCAAGCTATTTGAAGGGAAGAACATAAATTGGAATATGACCTTAAGAAACAAGTTGAAGAATATGAAGATCCAGAATGCAGAGACCATGCAGTCATACTTTACGAGGGTCTCTCAAATCAAAGAAACAACTTGTAGTAGTAGAAGTAGAAGTGGAGAATGCAGAAGTGGTGATAGCCACCTTGAATGGCCTCCCAAGATCATGGGATTCATTCATGCGAGGAATATGTGCCAGAAGGAAGTGATTACTTTCAGCAGACCCTAGGAAGAGCACACACAAGAAGAAGAGGCTCGACTCATAATAAGAGAAGAGAAAATGGGAGAAACTGAAGATCAAGCTCTTACCATCCAAAGAAGATCCCTCAAGCGATGAGGAATATGAAGAAATCAACTCTTGAAGAACCTCTTATCCACCTTAGCATTTGGATAAGAAATGATTCTATTATGAATGAAGAAGATGATGAAGCTAAAGGTTCAAGAAGGAGTCTACCCATGAAATGAATAAAGATAAGTATTCAATTGTCATTTCATGATATTGTTTTGTTATGCATGGTAGAATGTTTGCATTAATGACAATATACTACTAATATGCATGTGATGGGTAAGTAGCTCATGGTTCTATACAACTCTCCATTGGTAGTTATCTAGAATGAAACCTCTTTGCTGACATATTGGATTAGTGCACAATCTCAATCTTGTTCTGGTAGAGATGGAAGGCATCTAGAAAAGTTTCGTGAGATATGGATTAATGTTGTATTGGCTAAAGTAGTTGCATGATCAAATATTTATGCATAAGAATTTGCCAGTATGAATATTCCTTATGAAATTTTTATAACCATACAAATGCATTTGACTTGTAGGAAAGATCGCATACATAATCACCTACAAGCAAGGAAGAATGAAGACTTGTTCCGAAGAACAAGTGACGACAGTTCAAAGATGAAGAATAATATGACGAGTGCAGTGAAATCATTGATGTAGAACCTTCCAGCCATAAAGAAGTAACCAAGAAGAAAGGGAAGACCAGTTCAAGAAGAATGACATCTAGGATGCAGTATTAATACATGAAGGGAAGTTCGTAGTTCCATCATGCAGTAGATGGAAACATCGTGGGATACAAAGCAAGATTCATAGCACGAGGCTTCTCACAAAAAGAAGGCATAGACTATGATGAGACATTTGCAGCCAGTAAGAATTGAAACACATACATGACAAGCTCGATGAAGATATTAATCTTTGCTACAAGGTTGAAGATGAAATTCTATACACCAAATGGATACATAAAATATTAGTAGCATAGGAAGCTACTTGTCACTCTGGTACATAATGTTTCAGTGCATAGAGTATGGAAGATGGAGGGAGTATGATGCTCCGCTTCAGAGGGAGTGACTACAAAATATCTTGAGGTTAGACATGGTACAATAGGATGGAAAGATTACTGATGAATCTAGGATTTACTGAGAGTAAAATGTATTTCAACCTTTGCTTCAAGGTTGAAGGCGGAAGATCAGTGATGCCCCTGTTATGTGTCGATGCACTATTTTCTAGGCATGGAGGTGTGGAAGACTACAGATAGAATTTTCCTGGGACAAGGGAAATATATGGTAGAGATCCTAAAGAGGTTCAGGATGATGGACTATAAGGCCATGACCACACCTATGGCATCGAACCTGAATCTATTGGGTATTGCTTCACCAGAGATGGTTGATGCTACGATGTGTCATTAGATGATTGGTTCCTTGATGCACTTGACGAATACAAGACCAGATAGTTGCTTTGCTGTGAAAACATTGAGATATGTTCACCCGATGGTTGCAAAGCATGCTGTGAGGTACCTGAAAGGTATAGTTGATGATGGGATCAAGTATGAGGCAAAGACTAACCTAGAGGGTTATGAGGATTCGTATTGGGCAGGCAGTGCCATTGATACGAAGAGAACTTCGAGGTCCTACTTCAGTATGGGATCAGGTGTGATCTCTTGGTTTAGTAGGAAGCAATCCTGTGTGGCACTAAGTACAACTGAAGAAAAGTATGTCGCAGCTTGTTCAGCTAGTTGTGAGGCAGTATGGCTGAGGAAGCTACTGTATGATTTATTTGATCTCTAGATGGATGCTACTTGTATACACTGTGACAACCAAAGTTGTGTGAAGTTGTCGGAGAACCCAGTGTTCCATGACAAGTCAAAGCATATCAAGATCAAGTATCACTATATTAGGGATATGGTGCAGAGGGGAGCAGTGAAGCTCCAGCCTATTGCGATGGACGATCAGATAGTTGATGTGTTGACAAAGACATTGGCCAAAGTGAAGTTCGAGTACTTCAGGGAGAAGCTTGGTGTTCTCCAGATCAAGGTCCCTTCCAAGGGGAAGTGACGAGTGTGGAAGCCATTCTGATGAGTAGGTCAAATGTAAGGGCTGATCCATTCTGTCATGGTGAGAGGATTGGTTCCTTCCATGTCAGATATGATTGCTAAGCCATTATGATATGAATGTAGGATTGGTTCCTACATGAACAGATATAAGGGCTATTGCCATTCTTGGAATGGAGCTACCTAGTGAGTTGCCAGGAATACTTGGTCTTGGACTGAGGTCCTTTTTGAGACGATTGTAAGATATAGTCTTACATGATCAGATGTGAGTGCATGGCCATTCTGATGTGATTGAGGGATGTGTACCCACTTGGTCAGATATAAGGGTTGTTGTCATTCTTTCATGGTGAGAGGATTGTTTCCTTCCATGTCATATGTAAGTACTGGCCATTCTGATGTAGGATTAGTTCCTACATAGATGTAAGGGCTACCTCCTTTCTGAGGAGGATGTCAAATGTGAGTGCTGGCCATTCTGATGTAGGATGAGCTCCTACATAGATGTAAGGGCTACCGCCTTTCTGACAAGAAGGTTAGATGTGAGTGTTCGCCATTCTGATGTGACTATAGGATTAGGTCCTACATGATCAGATGTAAGGGGTGCCTCCTTTCTAATGAGTAGGTCAGATGTGAGTGCTGTCCATTCTGATGAGAAGGTCAGATGTAAGGGCTACTGCCATTCTCTGAATGGATGCACTTGGTCAGTTACCAGGAACCCTCAATATAGGATTGAGCTCCTTTCTGACGAGTCAAGGTTAGATGTAAGTGCTGTGCCTTTATGACCAGTCAAGGTTATATGTGAGTGCTGGCCATTCTGACGAGTAGGTTAGATGTAAGGGCTACCAAATACCTACAAGGAGGTAGGCCTACAACCAACATGAAAGAGGGATGGATCTGTAGAACTTCCTAAGACAAGAAGAATCATGAGATAACACATATGATGACCCAGTGATGATCTAGATTGAGCCATGATCAGATATAGTTATGATGTCTTTGAGATGATCCAGATCGAGTGATGATCCAAATCCAGCAGTGATGATCCAAATCGAGTGATAATCCAAATCCAGTGATGATGTCCATTGATGATCCAGATCTAGTGATGATGACCCGTGATGATCCAGATCGAGTGATGATCCAGATCCAGTGATGATGATCTAGATCGAGTGATGATCCATATCTGAAGATGAATATGACTTGAAGACGAAGATGACTTAAATATGTAGATGACGAGATGATCCAGAGAAGAAGACCAGTGATGAAAATTGTGTCTAGAGAATACCTTCCTAGTTAAGAGGGAGTGTTGACGTAATTGTAAATTCGGAATGTATTCACTTGTATTTCTTATCTATTGAAACCCGATGTTTATTTTGGGATGTACTTGAGTCATGTCATGCCCCGATATTTCAATCAGGAACTTTCTATAATGTGAAATTCATGTCAAGTCATTGTGGGTAACCCTCCTATTGGTCAAGGGTTAAAGTCCCCACAGTTGTGGGGCCCTTGGGTTATTAGACTATCCTAAAGAAGTTGACCCTAGGTGAGTCATTGTAAGTCAGTGCAATAGTCCCCACCATTGTGTGAAGGATAAACCTCCTTGTTGGTCGAAGGAGGCAAAGTCCCCACAAGTTGTGGGGCACTAGGGTTATTAGAAACTCCTAGAGATGTCGGCTCTAGTAAGTAATTGTTAAGTGAGGCCGACATGTTGGAGTGGGTTCCAAGTGTATGGAAGAATATAAATAGAGAGTGAGTCTCTCTATTTAACATACACACACTCACTCATTGGGGCCCATGAGTGAGAGAGGATAAGCTCTCTCAGTGAGAGAGAGAGAGACAGAAGTTGTGGAGATCATCTTACTATTTTTGGGTTTTACTTTTGGTGTTGATTCTATATCTAAGGAAGTTGTGGGGTTTTCCCCTTTATGGTTTCCCTGAGGAAAATTATTTATGTCTATTGTCTCTTGTGTTTATTGTTTTTCTTGTTATTCTCTCAGTTAAATATCCTAATGTAATGCTCGCTTGAATGATTAAAAACTAATAAGCAGCAGTAAAATTTACTATCGGTCGGTACCACAACGGGAAATTTTACTTCGACAGACCAGTCGAAATCTCTAGAGAAGTCATACACAAATTGACTGGTCTCTCCAACCAAGGTGACCCAATCCCCATCGGAATAAAAGAAGGACTGGTAGAATGGTTAACTGGAACACCCTCCAGGAAGAAATCAAAAGGGCTAATGATTAGCCAGAGACAAGATCGGATGCCACAAATCGTGGCCAAAATCATAGCAACACGGATCACACCTACAGGTCGAGGGAGAGACCTAAAACTGGATATGCTAGAGGTAGTAGACACTATAGTTCAAATAGGAAAAGTATACAGATGGGCTCAGTATGTCACCGACATGCTCAAAACCATCTGTGAGAAATGCCAAGAGTTGGGCGGGATCATAAGGTTCCCATCTCTAATAATCTGGATAGTGATGTACCACTTATGCCCAGTCAGGGACAAGTAGTTCCAAGAACCAAAAAAATTCCATATGTGGAGGTTCAAGCCATTTGCGTAGACTGGAACATTGAAAGAACTAGCAAATGGAAATGTACTGTTGGAAAACTGGCTCCAACTGCTGAAAGTTCAGATGACTAGATGGAGGGTTCCTCAGAACATCCGACAAAGTATGTCAAAAATAGCACACATCCAACTGGAGCTCGACCACACTATGGTTTGGTATATATAGGGTGCAAAAGCAACAGCAAAACCTCTCGACTATTACCCAACAGTCAAAGATATTTTTCGTGAAATAGCTCGACAATCCGGCACAAAGCTGTCGATACCAGATAAAGCCAAGGAAGGAAACATAGAAATCGAAGAACCACTAACATACTAGGAGAAAGAAGAAGACTATGAAATCTGACTACATATCAACACTTTTGTGTCAGAAGAAACACCAGCAGAAGACACCAATATATTGCAAATAACAATCATACCACCAATGGCTCAAAGGGGAAGTGTACCGATAGAGCAGCATGTAACCAAACTAGCTGAAGAAACTATCAACCCAGTTCAAAAGCAGGAGGGAGGGGAAGAACTAGAGGAATACATTGATCCTGACAATCCTGAGTATGCCATAACCAAAGATACAATTAAAACACTAGCAAAAGAAATAACAACTGTAAGAAAAAAGGCAACGAAAACAAAAGGGAAGGGGAAGTGCAAGATGATCTTTTTAGAATTAGAAGGCAAAGAAGAACTAGCATCTACCACCGTTGACATCATAGAAGATGTTATAGCAAACAAAGTTTCGATCGAGACAAAGTTCAAACGCTTTGTCGCGTCAGGAGCACAGTAGGGTCGACCGAAAAAGGTAAAAAGTACAAACACCTCAATGGCTGAAAATATTATCAATTTAGTGTCTACACCTCCACCCCCATCTCCAACCGAAATCACATAGGAATAAATTCCACAACTCCCCTCCATAAGCCCAGTCGACATATGCAAAAATTCTATGTCGAAAACCCTAAAGGAGAGGTTTGACCAAGACAGAGATTTCCAGGCATACATTGAAAAATTTCCTGAACTACTCACCTCTGTCTAGAAGATAACCACCAAGTGTCCTCTGATAAAAGCTAGTGGATAAAAAAAACTCATTCCCCCACAACCTGGACAAATACCCCAAAAGCCAAGGTCTGTGGGAATTATAAAATCAACATTTGTGAGGAACCCCGATAAGATAGCTCAAGTTGTCACAAGTCAAACCTCATCCTTTATCCCAGTCGACATCCCACACCCTCCATTAGCCAATGAACCAGTAGGAGATGTGGAAGAAGAGAACCTCGAAAAAATCAACCAGGTAATTGATAACCTATTCTCTAACGTCCTAGAGGACTCACCACCACAAGTCGAGGACCCAACACCTGACCACATCCCTACCGCACCAACTACACCCAACCATTCACCATCACCACCACCACTTCCCAACCCAGAATTTGCACCTAAACCATCTGCACTTGAACCACTTTTACCTTAACCCTCTGCATAAAATCATCTAGATACACACCCAGCTGCAAATCTCATCCAAGAGACCCAACCAAAAGTTCCACTAACCATTGCAGACCAACAACCAGATAATCCACTACCAAAAAATCAACCACGGGAAGGTCTAACCCTTGCATATGCACAAGCACAACAACAAGAAGAATAACATAAGCATAAGAGGAAGAGAGACAGAAAGAAGAAGGACCACCAAAAAGAATCACAATCGGCGATGGTCCACATTAGCCAACTTCGGTCGACCACTGCAGTCGATGCAACAAAGCTGAAGGATGGAGATTTGGGACAACTCTTAGAAACTCTATCCATCGAAGAAAAAACAAAAATCCAGACCAGATGCAAGGAGATCGACGACACTAAGAAGGAACAAGTCAATTTTTTTGTTAAAATGCAGAAACCTAGCACAGTCTGTAATACTAGGATCAATGGAGGTTGACATCGACAAACCGCTTGAAAAGGAATATCAACTGTTTGAGAGTGTGGTGTCAACCCTACAAGCACAGATGCAAAATACAAAATAAGAACAAAAATAAGAAACATCTAGATTATTGATGCAGCAGTACACATCCTTCTCAGAAGCATACAAAGTGCTACAAGACCACATGGAAGAGTCTGTTATAATAGAAGGGGTACTACGAGATTGGCCTACTTATTACGGGCAAGTCTTTCAGCAAACCAGACAGAATCAAAAACAAATTCAAGCATTAGAAAAGAGAAAGAGCACTGAGGAAGCATTGAGAAGAACAATACAAGATAAAATAGTGCTCAAGACAACCAAACTACAGAGACTCAGGAGACAAGCACACCAGTGGGTGCAGCAGGCACTCCCGAGCTTGGAGAAATTAGACACCATCTGCCCGCAAATGAAAAGACTTCTGGAGACAGCAGAAGAAAAAGACCAGTTCATGGGACCCAACATGGAAAGAATAGCAGACCTTTCCATTCAAGACAAGATGTTGACATTATCAAGCAGTAAAACACTGACCATCGACATCCAAAAAGTACTTCAAAGTTGGACAGAATTCCAACATCAACTGGTCGTTACAGCAGAAGCAATTGTTGAAGTATGTATACAAAAACAACCAACCATCTAACTTCATAGCCCATAAAAGACAAACAAGAAAATAACTACCTTAGACAGTAAAAGAGTTTTGAGTGCCTCCCCTATTTGTTTGGGACGAAGAAAGATTTTGTTCCTGGGGGAGATGTTGGAGGAGCTAGTTGGTAAGCCGACTAAGTCGATTGGTCGATTAATTAGAGATTAGGTCGGCCACATAAGGTCGTGTTGGTTGACCGAACTGACAAGTAGTTATATTTAACTGTTTGTAAATCATATATATTAGGCTATTGAGCCAGATGAGAACTTGGTTAAGTTTTGTGTTTGTATGGACCCTTATAATATAATATAATCTGTTATTCTACATCTATGTTCTTGTTTATTGTCTCTGTTATGTTTGTATGCTTCAATGCATATTATTGGTAACCCTCTATGATCCATGAGATTACAACATGCTTATACAACATCTAGTAAATAACTCTTATAGTCTTGTTAGCAATAAAAGAATGCATAACAGAAATTAGAAAAGAAATATAACAAGTCTTATCAAAATACAAAAGTCAACAATTAAATTCATTAAACTGCAAGAAAATTGGATCAAGTTGCTCATAATCCCAATGAGAAATGCAAACAAGAATAAAACAAACACACACACACACACACACACCAGTGGACCACCATCAATTTCTTTAGAAAATTTCCATGGAATATGATTTGGTTTGAATCACATCCAATATGTGTCATTAGTGATTTTTTGTATGTAGATTATCTGAGTCAGGGTTCACATGGTCCTCTTGTTAGGTTTTATTAGGAAGGGACATGGTATGTTGGCGGGGATATATTTTTATAGAGTTCATGATTTCGGTCAAGAAAGGTGTATAACATAGATTGGTCATTTTTTTTGCTTAATTAAAATGGGAGAAAAAGGTAGATATTTTTCTATTGTTACTCACTCATTAATAATTCAAAATTGTGGGTTAACCCCACATCGTTCTATGTGAAAAATATGTTAACCACACTAGTTTATCGCACCTTATTTCTCATGTAATCAGAAAATATTTATGGTGGAAAGAGGAATTTTGTTTATTATGTGATTAACAATGCTAATTATGTCTTCATTAAATTTTAATGCATTTCATATTTATGATACATTTTTGGGTGGTTAGTTTCTAATGAACCTAATATAATCAACATTAATAGAAAGAGTCTACATCAACATCTCTAAACACATTCCCAATGATAAGAATGCTAACAAAATAATGTTCCTGGGTATCTCAAGCCATGTGATGTAGGGACCACAAATTCGTAGTTAGGAAAATGGTCAGGTAACATCAGGGTGAAAATGTTAGGACCACTCCAATAAATACGGCATTGTGGATCAAATTGAACGCATTATTAAGAGGAAACATGGTAAGTTCAACAAACCCTCCACTATACCAAATCACTTTGTGCTCTATCTATATGTCTCACATATTTTGAGAGAAACTATAGACCTAGGTGAGTGCATAGAGTTGGAATACCTTCTAGATGCAACAAGATTTTTAGAAAATTGATCATGTTTATGCCATAAATTTTTCTTTCTCACCCATTTCATGTCACACTAACAAACACTAACCTCTACACACTATAAAAATACAATTCATCCTCATTACATTAATACCTTTAAAAGTTGCACCAACACTTGACATACTAATTTTTAGATCAACTCACTTAGATACTTTTAAAAAATATTTAAAATTACTAATTTTATTTTGTAAAAATAGGGTCGCACTAGTATTATTTGTTATCTGCATATTTTTCAAGTTTTGTATATTGATTCCATCATTTAGGAATTCAAAGGATGCACTAACATGGACTTATATGTTATCATTTACTGAAAAAATAAAATGTCAATGTTAGAAAAAATCAAGATTGAGTTTGTTGTGAACATTTTCAATAAATAAAATTTATATATTTCAAAAGGTGGTTCAATTTCCTACATTTCATATTTTTTATTGGAAACAAGATTCATTGTTTAGGTATGTCAAAATACCCATGTAAGCTGAAGGATGTTTGTTTTTTAGTTATGTTACATCTAACACGTAAAAAGTGACCATCATTAGCTTGCACTCGCCCACCTGTAGTAGCACCATTGAACAAACTTAGGTTGTATCTATTTACAATGTAGTAAACTATCAATATATACATTGTTGTAAACCCTAGATGCCATCGTCTTTATCTTTAGATGCATAAACGATAGCTCTAGGAAATCTAAACATTTGCACCTCCAAGGAGTTTGTTGATAGTAAATAATAATAATAAAGTGAATAAAATCCATCTTCTCCCAATTGAAGCATAAACCACTTACCATACCAAAGAATTTTGTGATAGGGAAGATGGAACTCCCATGAAACAAAAAATCCAAGCAATCAAACAACACTAGACAAAACAACAACTTATTATCATCTCACGTGAGGGAATTGTAAATGAGGCAAGAAATAACAATGATGGAGGGACAATCCTTTGCAACAAATCACGGACCGAAATTTAAATATTAGCCATAAAGAGAAATGAAAGTTTTCCCAAATGAGAAAACTCCTATATGTTTGTATGTATAGTAGAGGAGGTCATTGCATCTTGAATGAGAGAAAAATCTAGCATATAGATTTGAAAGTGGGTCTATATATCTAATGGGTCAACACTCATTTAAACAATGGGCCTATAAAACCATAGCCAAGCTAACCACTAGTTCACACAAAGATCGGTTGAGTAGATTTATATGTTGTATTTGAAATATATACAAGCTTGAATTTGTCACATAATCGACACTACAACCATGTGTTATCCCACACCAAGGGTTATATGATTACCAAGAGCCAAAATTGTGGGATTTTCGAGCAATATATCTAGAATATGAAAAATGTTTTAAATATAGTTAGAAGTAGATTGAACAAGTTACAAAATACTTGTCATATATACATAATATTTATTACTATAAAGAATATTTACAAACAAAATATTGAAATATGAGTAGCACAATGCTTTGTACTTGGAGGAAATTAAAATTCATAAAGAAGGAAATTTTAATTGTTCATTAATGCATGAAAACCTAGTTTTTCTTAGTGGGGACTTGGTTACCTAAAATCAAGGATACAATCCATGAGTACCTCACGCATGAAAGAAATCTTATAAGAATAGTAAAGGAGGGTTATTTCTCTACTTGATTAGTGGAGTAATCTTCCTAGCATTACTCTAAGATGCCAAACATGCAATGTAGGACCCTAAAATCAAGGAAAGGGCCCTAAATTAACGAAGGATCCTTCACATTCCATAAATATCCCTAAAATCACTCCAACACGCAAGAAATAATAAATTATTCCCTTACTACTTTGGATGAAGCTACACAATGGATTAGATGGTCAATTTGAGTCAAAATTGGACCATTGTGAACATGAGAACAAGGTCTAAGTCCCTAGGATAGAGACTAATGTTAAGGAGAGGATAAATATGATCCAACAACCCCATAATCCTAAATGGGTGAAACTAATTCATAAAAAAAATGGGTAACCAAAAAAATATCCCATGAAAGTTAGAAAACATATAAACCACATTGGGAAACACCTCCCATCCCCCCCCCCCAACAAAAAAAAAGGATAGTGACAAGTGTACTTTGGAAGTCATCTTCTACCAAACTTCAACCATGATCACTCTCATGTCCATATACTTCCAACTTTGACCGATATTTCCACTTGCTCCTTGCAATTTTACTTCCATGGGGTAGGGGATTGGTGGCCAATGTTGTTTCCTCATCAGAGATTAATTCTTCTCCTCCATGGTAGCATCCCAATATCGAATTCCTACAAATCTAAAAACAACGGTGGATCTCATGTACTCACCATGTAATTATGGATGGGAATAAAGGAATCAACTGTAAGGAGCGTATGGGGATCACTCTCAAAATATGAGCTACTTGACTCTATATCTATTGGATACCCAACTACATCACACATTGCATGTATGTTGTTCCCAAAGTGGTCTGACTTTGGATATGAAGCAACATATTCATTAATGTTAATAACTTCTACATGCAAATCTAAAATATCATTTGAGGTAATTTAAGAGACATCAATGAGCTATTTATTATAATAACTTGATCTATATAAATTTCTCTAATACAATGTATAAATATGATGATAACTTCTTCATCAATGTCAACTACTTATTGATCTAGATCTATTCTTCCTCAGCAGATGGATGATCTAGTGCATCTCCCAAGATGGTATGGCTAGTGTATGGATGCAAAGAAGGAGATATTTGATTTTGAAGCTTATGGTTCAAGAACACAGGAAGGGAGTGGTTCAGAAAAGATAGTAAGAAGTGCATGTCTTGCAACTTGTGGCTTTTCAAAAATTTTAGTTGACTTCTTGAGACAGTAAGGGATTTTGATCTTTTCTTGGAAAACAATATGTATGATTTGATCATTATATTTCCTTATATACTCATGTTCTTCATGATTGTATTGCTTGTGGTAAGTACATATGATTATTATGTTCTCATCTTCAAAACTTCGAAGGATTTTTTTCCTATTCACATCTCATGTTTTGCTCCTTCTTTCCTTTGGATTGTGGATTCTACTTTCTAATGTTCTTGTTTCCATGATTGGGAGTAAGGGTGTGCACCATTTTTGTGCCAATGAATCCCATTATATTTATCTTATATTTCTCTTGGATAAGTGAAGTTGGAGAAACATCCAATGTAGGCATCTTCCATGTAACAACAAGAGATAATCTTGTTTCACAAAATGTGGAGACAAACGAAGAGTACTTTGGACCCAATTTTGAGAGTAGTGATAATATGAGGTGCTCATTATTTTTGTCTACTTTGAAAATTTTGAAATGAAACATTATTGAGATGAATTTAGTGAAGAAATTTTGGATAGATTCAAAGTTACCTTGGCTAAGGTTAAGGATCTCAACCTCCGATTTGTGACCTCTCATCTCATCATACATCTTGAAAATTCAGGCAGTTTACTCTAGACTGCATTTGGGGTTGTTTCCATTTCAATGTGATACAAAATATATGGAGATACTAACAAATAAATTTGAAAACTTCATCCATTATATTCAGGAATTTTTATTTCTCTACAAGTGAATTAGGATAAACCTTTGTTCCCAATGTTATCCTGTGAAGTCCCTTTATTTACAATAGAATTCCAATCTTGTGTTTCCATTCAAAGTAATTAAAGAGGGTAATGACCATTTGGGGAGAATGTTCCATTCCAATTGGAGTTCTCTTCAATGTATCTTCAACTTGAAATCCTACAATCCTATATACAAACTTTTTTAGGGTCCCCTAAGCTCTAATACCATGTGATATTTTGGAGCAATAGATCTCTAGAAGTTAAAACAAGTTGTAAATATAGTTACCAATAAATTGAACAAGTGAGAAAATAATTCATGTAAGCATCATATATAATACTATCAATAATATTTATAAAAGAACCTCTTAAAATATGAGTATCTCAATTATTTGTACTTATAAGCAATTCAAATTGTTCATAAATGCATGAAGACCTAGTTGGGATTAACTTAGAGCTCAGGTTCCTAAGTTAGCCATGTAGTCTCTGAATGATGAGATAACTAACTAATAACTAACCTTAGTATGACAAGTGGAATATTAGTTACCTAAAATACATGATCCAATCCATGGATAATTCATACATGTGAGGGATTTTTTGAGAATAGTAAAGGTGGGTGCCTTATGTCCTTGATTAGTGGATTTAACTTCCTAGAATTACTCTAGGATGTCAACCATGAAAGGTAGGACCCTTAAATTAAGGAAAGGATACCAAAATAAAGGAAAATGAACTAATTAAGAAATGAACCCTCACATACTATGAATCACTCACATAGTACAAATATAGCATATTATTCCCTCAATTATTGGGATGAATCTCTCTAGTGGCTTAGATGGTCAATTTGAGTCAATATTGGATCATTGTGAAGATGATTCCAAGTTCTAAGTTCCTATATGAGAGATCAATGCTAAGAACAGGGTATATATTACCTAAAAAAACAACATGGGGAGATAAGTGGAGTAAATAATAGGAACATAGGAAAAATGGTGATTTGCATTATGGTCACATGATGTGCACGCATAAAGACTGCAACCTAATTTTCCATGGGAGGGAATAAAGTAAAATTTAAATAGTGCTTTGAGTAGATTATGTGAGAAAGTACACAGCCAAACATGATGGTAGTAGACAAATATTTCACAAAAATAGCATTGAAAACAAAATTCCTTTATCGAAATATCAAATCCATTACCAAACCATGACAACTAAATCCACAAAAAATAGCTAGCTAGTAAAAAAAAGATTGATATGTTCACTTGCAGAAAAGAAAGGAGAGAAGAGATCACTTTGATACTATGTAGAAATTTAGGATAAACCCAAATCATAAGCAATCCTTGACATGACTTGGAACAAGTTTCTATCTTGATATTATATTACAAGAAGAAGTCATGTTTATTTACAACAAACCTAGAAAGTATTGACATGAAATTTGATGTTATTCCAAGTGGGTAACAAGGTATGCCAAGGTAGAGTATAAGCATATGTGTCTATTGGATACTTTATCATATATATTAGTAATGAGTTATGTGTACATTAACGAATAAAATTTTTTAAGGTAAGAGGTATAAAAGAAAATAAAATTTTGGTTGAAGAAAAGGAAGCATAAAATAGACTGGGAAGTGAACTATTACTCCAACATGTTTGTAGTATCTTGAGTGATGGAATCCAAGGGATTCTATACCATCCAAAACTACATCAATACATGAAGGAGTAAGCAAACAATCTAACAATCACAAACTAAAGCATGACAATGCACTTACGACTTATTTCTCTTATAAGACTAAATGCCACAAGGATGGTGATTCTTGGCACATTGGTGCATGTTCTTTTTGTCAAATGAGATTCCATGAAATTAATACCTAACATAATAAGAAACCTATATCAAAAAAATAAAGAACATAAATAAAAATAAAATGCTACTAGAAACCTATGCAAGCATATGATTTCTTTACAACATTACAAGTTAATTGGAAATTGGGAAGCCACATGTTGGATTCTTTATCCAAAATTGTATCTCGAGACTTATGTATCCAAGAGACAAGTTATGAGACTGGATACTAATGGAAAAGAATATATTTTCTCACTTTCAAACCAAGGATATGTAATTTATTAAGTAAATATACTATGAAATAAATTTCTTCATTGTCAGATTGAACTTCTATAAGGATACAAAGAATAAAGTACGTGCTAACAAGAAAACAACAAGCTTCTATTCCAAGTTGAATTTTTTTAGGGACCAAAACTATGTGACTAGGGATGTGTGATATTAAATAATTCCAAATTGATTTCTCTTTCAAATATTGAAAAAAAATACACCATAGAGTTTGAAGTTAGTAATCAGATTGATCTCAGAAGTAAAATGCTCAGAATAAGGTGAAATGAATCACTTGATGGTTGGAAGTCCAAGGAAGTTAGCATCATAACATGAAATGATTTCTTAATGTAGATACAAATAATTAGAGATGGAGAAAAATGAAAGAACAAGAATAAGAAGGGCATTAATGGAAGAATCAAGATGGGGAATGAGGCAATCCACTCAAATATTAGAGAATGAAGGGGACACAACTTGTCTATGAAGAACACATATTTATTCATAGCCAACGAAAATTGAAAAATGTTTCTACTAAGTAAGAAGGCATGATATCTATAATGAGAATGTATAGCTTGTTGATGTAATTGTAACTTCGGAATGTATTCACTTGTATTTTTTATCTATTGTAACCCGATGTTTATTCCGGTATTTTCTTGTGTCATGTCATGCCTCGATGTTCCTATTGGGAGGATCTATAATGTAAACAAGTCATGTCAAGTCATTGTGAGTAATCCTCCTATTGTCTAAGGGTTAAAGTCCACACAGTTCCAGGGCACTAGGGTTATTAGACTCTCCTAGTGAGGTCAGCCCTAGTAGAGTTTTAGTCATGTCAGGAATTAGTATAAATAGAGAGGTGACCTCTCTATTTATTACACATCTCATCCACACTCAGTTCTAGTGCATAGCTGAGGAAGAGAAAGACACAGGGGTAAGAGGAAAGAGCTTACTACTGTCGAGAGATTGTCTTACTATTTTTGGGTTTCACTTTGGTGTTGATTCTATCTCTGAGGAAGTTGCGGGGTTTTCTCCATTTATGGTTTCCCCAAGGAAAAACACTATGTTCATTGTCTCTTTTGTTTGATTGTTGTGCTTGTTGTTCTCTCAGTTAAAGATCCTAATGATATGCTAGCTTAATGTTTAAAATCTAACATGGTATCAGATCTAACCTAAGAAGAACTAGGGCTTCCTATTTTGTGGATATCTCTCCATATATTTTCAGCAAAAGTAGGGTGGAATAACTCTCCTCCCTAGGGTGCATCTTTCTGTCGAAGCAAAATCCAATTCTAAGGTTTTTCAATTTTGAACCCGACACTACTGTCGAAAATTAGGGCTTTTCACAAAAGTCAAATTTTTCAATGAGCCTAGGCCTGGATTGATATCCTCCCAAAAATCGAAGTTAGGGATCAAATTCAAAGCATTTGGTTGGAAAGAAATCCGAAAAAGCAAAACCCTAATCTGCTCCTGAACTAGTATTGCAGGATTTTCAGCTTCAAATCCAGATCCGACATCTTGACCTGGTAAGATCTAAATATTTTATATTTCCATTTGAGGTTCTCAGTTAAGATGTCTCATCAAACCAAGCTTGATGAAAAGCTTGAGGGAGCTGATAACTTTTGAGCCTGGAAGTATATGATCTCCTTGGTCCTGGAAGAAAATGAGTTGGACTCCTATATCTAGGAGGAGGTTCCAGTTTCAAGGGAAGATGAGGCCAAGGCCTTACATAAGAAGAAATTGGTTATGGCAAAGAGGATCATTGCAGATTCTATCAAGGATCACCTCATTCCATAGGTGTCCTCCCTCAAGACACCTAAATCCATGTTTGATGCCCTGACCAAACTATTTGAAGGGAAGAACATCAATCGAAAGATGACTCTAAGGAACCAGTTGAAGAATGTCAAGATCTAGAATGAGGAGACCATCTAGTCATACTTCACAAGAGTCTCCCAGATCAAAGAACAACTAGAAGCTATAGATGAAGAAGTGGAGAATGCAGAAATTGTGATGACAACATTGAATGGCCTCCCTAGGTCATGGGATTCTTTCATCCAAGGAATCTGTGCTAGAAAGAAGTTGGTCAAGTTTAGTAGACTATGGGAAGAATGCTCTCAAGAAGAAGCTCAGATAGCTGCTCGAGAAGAAAAGATGGGAAGTGAATATCAAGCTCTCACAGTACACTCCAAGAAAGGAAGAAGGGAAAATCATCATCACCAAGGTAAGCATTCTCATCATAAAAATAAATTTATGAGAAGGGATCCATCTAGACTCAGATGTTATACATGCGATGAAATAGGACACTTTGCTAAAAATTGTCCCAAGAATAAGAATGGATCCAAGAAGAAGAAGAACTCCAAAAGAAGACATCATGCTCACACTACCAAGGATGATGATCCTCCTAGGAAGATAGTAAAACAAGAAAGTGAAGACTCTTCAAGTGAACATGAATATGTTCTGATCTCTGCTCTCACAGGAACTGTCACTCACGGAAGAAAAGATTGGCTTATTGACAGTGGGGCTTCCAAGCACATGTCAGGTTTCAAGGAATCCTTTGAGAAGCTATCCAAACATAATTCACCCCATAAGGTGAAGCTTAGGGATGACTACCAATATCCCATAAAAGGTAGTGGTGAATCCTCCTACAATCTAGACTTCAAAAAATCTATAAAAATGAAAGATGTCATGTTTGTACCAGGATTGAAAAAGAATATTCTATCCATATCAGCATTGGATGCAAAAGGTATGAGGGTTGCATTTGTAGATGGCCAAGTCATCATGTGGCTAAGAGGAAAGACTATTGATGATGCAATAGTGATTAGAGATCAAGAAGGAGGCTTATACAAGCTGAAGGGCCATCCAGAATAAGCTATGGTCCATCACATAGTAGAGCCAAATGAACTTTGGCATAGAAGGCTTGCACATGTGCATTACAGAGCACTACCACTTGCAAGAAAAGCTATTGAAGGTCTTCCAGAAATTCAAGCAAAACATGAAGGGGTCTGCAAAGGATGTGAAAAAGGAGAGAATACAAAGAAGACATTTCCAAGTAGAGAGAGCAAGGAAAAAGGAATCTTGGAAATCATCCACTCTGATGTATGCGGACCAATGTCTTCAAGCTCACTAAGTGGGTATGTATACTATGTTTCTTTCATTGATAACTTTTCCAGGAAGACATGGATTTACTTCATGAAGAACAAAGATGAAGTTTTCAGCAAGTTCAAAGAATTCAAATCCTTGATCAAGAATCACACAGAAAAGAAGATCACGACCTTTCAATCAAATAATGGCAGAGAATTCACATAAAATGAATTCAAAGACTTATGCAAAGAATTAGGGATTAAGAGGGAGTTTTCCACTCCTTGTAGTCCACAACAGAATGAGGTTGCAAAAAGGAAGAATAGAACCATCATGGAAACTACAAGATCAATGATTCATGATCAAGATCTTCCTATGCATCTATGGGCAGAAGAAGCCAGAACAACGGTGTATGTACAGAACCGTACTCCACACAGAGTACTAGAGAACAAGACTCCTAAAGAAGTCTTCTTCGGCAAGAAACCAGAAGTCATCCATCTCAAAATATTCGGTTGTCCAATGTACATACACATACCAAAAGAAAAGAGAACAAAACTAGATCCTTCAGGAAAGAAGGGTATATTTGTGGGATACTCCGAAAGCTCGAAGGCTTATAGAATATACTTTCCAGGATACAAGAAGATCGACATCAGCAGGGATGTAACATTTGATGAAGACACAACTTACAACAAATCCAGAAAGAGACCTGCTGAAGATACTAAAGAAACAGAAGCACCCAGAATTCATGATACAACCATGAATGAAGAAATTTAAGAAGAATATCGAAAATTTGAAGAACCACAAAGACCTGTAGATCCACCTCAGGAGAAGAATTCTCAAAAGAGGAAACCTTCTTGGGTACGAGAAATTATCCAAGGTGCAGAAAGATATGGGGCTCTAGAAAAGAATTACAAAGAAAGAAAGAGAACAAGATCTTGTTCCAGATATGTAGCTTTACTATATGATGTTATCAATAAAGAACCTTCCAACTATGAAGAAGCAGCAGAACGAAAATAATGGAAGGATGCTATGATCAAAGAGTATCAATTGATCATGAAGAATGATGTTTGGGATGTTGTCCCAAGACTAGAAGGGAAGTCAGTTGTAACTTCCAAATGGATCTACAAGATCAAGCATGCTACAGATGATAGCATTGAAAAATATAAGGCAATATTTGTGGCTTGTGGCTTCTCACAGAAGGAAGGAATAGATTATGAAGAAACCTTTTCTCATGTGGCTAGATACACTTCCATCATAATAGTACTTGCTTTGGCTGTAGTGATGAAATGGAAGATACACCAAATGGATGTCAAGATTGCTTTCTTGAATGGTGTAGTGGAAGAGGAAGTGTATGTAGAACAGCCACTAGGTTTTGAGACACATGATAGGGAGTCTCATGTGTGCAGATTGAAGAAAGCCCTGTATGGTTAGAAACAGGCACCCAGGACATGGTATGGCAGAATTGACCGCTTTCTATCCAGTTTGGGCTTTACCAAGAGTAAAGCAGATTCCAACCTTTACTACAAGGTTGAAGATGGCAACCCAGTGATGCTTCTACTATATGTAGATGATCTATTTGTAACAGGTATGGATGGGTTAATTGCTGATACAAAGAGAAAGCTTGCTGCCAAGTTTGAAATGAAGGACTTGGGTATGATGCATTATTTTCTAGGTATGGAGGTGTGGCAGAATGTGGATGGAATCTCCCTCGAACAAGGGAAGTATGCAGTAGAGATCCTGAAGAGGTTTGGGATGATGGACTGCAAGGCTATGGCCACACCTATGGCATCGAACCTGAATCTATTGAGTGATGCTTCATCAGAGACGGTCGATGCCACGATGTATCGTCAGATGATTGGGTCCTTGATGTACCTAAAAAACATGATACTAGACATTTGCTTTGCTGTGAACACCTTGAGCCAGTTCTTGACAGATCCAAAACATGTTCACTTGATTGCTGCAAAGCACATTCAGAGGTACCTAATGGGTACAATTGATTATGGGCTCAAGTACGAGGTGAATCAGAAGATTAACCTAGAGGGTTATGTTGATTCAGATTGGAAAGGTAATGCCGTCGATAGGAAAAGCACTTTAGGTTGTTGCTTTAGTATGGGATCATGTGTGATCTCTTGGTTTAGCAGGAAGCAATCCTGTGTGGCACTAAGTACAGCTGAAGCAGAGTATGTCATAGCTTGTTCAGCTAGTTGTGAGGTAGTATGGCTGCAAAAGCTACTGTCTGATTTATTTGATATCCAGATGGATGCTACTTGTATACATTGTGACAACCAAAGTTGCGTGAAGTTGTCAGAGAATCCAATGTTCCATGAAAATTCGAAGCATATCGAGATCAAGTATCACTATATTAGGGATATGGTGCAGAAGGGAGTAGTGGAGCTCCAGTATGTTGCGATGAAGGAACAGATAGCTGATGCATTGACGAATCCATTGGCTAGGGTGAAGTTCAAGTACTTCAGGGAGAATCTTGGTGTTCTACAGATCGAGGTTTCCTCCAAGGGAAAGTGATGAGACCCATATCCATTTTGACATGGTGAGAGGATTGGTTCCTTCCATGTCAGATATGAGTGCTGATATCCATAGCCATTCTGACGAGTAGGTCAAATATAAGGGCTGAGCCATTCTGTCATGGTGAGAGGATTGGTTCCTTCCATATCAGATATGAGTGTTGAGATCCATAGCAATTCTGACAAGTAGGTCAAATATAAGGGATGAGCCTTTCTGTCATGGTGAGAGGATTGGTTCCTTCCATGTCAGATATGAGTGATGGCCATTCTGTCGAGTAGGACAGATGTAAGGGCAACTGCCATTCTCCTGGAGAATGGAGGCACCTGGTCAGTTACCAAGTAGCTCAGTCTAGGACTGGGGGCCATTCTGATATGACTGTAGGATTGGTTCTTATAGGATCAGATGTGAGTGCATGCCTTTTCAAACATACTTGTTGGATTGGTTCCTCGTATGTGTTGAATGTAAGTGTAGAGCCTTTCTTCGATCATTGGTTGATCAGATATAAGTGCTAGGCCTTTCTTTGATCATTAGTTGATCAAATATAAGTGTTGTTCCTTTCTTCAATCATTGGTTGATCAGATTTCAGTGTAGTGCATTTCTTCGATCATTGGTTGATAATATGTAAGTGCATGAGCCTTTTGGCATGGAGGATTGGTTCCTCACATGGCCAAGTGTAAGTGTTCGGCCTTTCTTCAATGATTGGTTAATCAAATGTAAGTGCTAGGCCTTTCTGACAGGGTTGTGGGCTATGTTACCACATCATCAGATGTGAGTGCTGGGAGTTTCCTTTCTGATATGATTATAGGATTAGTTCCTACATGATCAGATGTAAGTGTTGGGTGGGCCATTCTGACTTAAGTGTCAAATATAAGCGCTGAGGAAGACCTACATGGTGGCTAGGCCTACATCTAGCATGAAAAAGGGTTGGCTCTGTAGAACTTCCTGTGACGAGAAGAATCATGAGATAGCACCTGTGAAGATTTAGTATTGATGATCCAGATCGAGGGATGATCCAAATCCAGAGAAGATGCTCCAGAGATGATCCAGATCCAGTGATGATCTAGATCTAGTGATGATCTAGATCTAGTGATGATCCAGATCTAGTGATGATCTAGATCCAGTGATGATCCAGATCTGGAGACGAAGATGACTTGAAGACAAAGAAGATTTGAAGATGCAGATGATGAGAAGATCCAGAGAAGAAGACCGGTGATGAAAATTGTGTCAAGAGAATACCTTCCTAGTTAAGAGGGAGTGTTGATGTAATTGTAACGTCGGAATGTATTCACTTGTATTTCTTATCTATTGTAACCCAATGTTTATTCTAGGATTTTCTTGTGTCATGTCATGCCCGGATGTTCCTATAGGGAGGATCTATAATGTAAACAAGTCATGTCAAGTCATTGTGAGTAACCCTCCTATTGTCTAAGGGTTAAAGTCCCTGCAGTTTCGGGGCACTAGGGTTATTAGACTCTCCTAGTGAGGTCGGCCCTAGTAGGGTTTTAGTCATGTCGAGAATTAGTATAAATAGAGAGGTGACCTCTCTATTTATTACACATCTCATCCACACTCAGTTGTAGTGCATAGATGAGGAAGAGAAAGACACTGGGGCAAGAGGAAAGAGCTTACTACTGTCAGAAGATTGTCTTACTATTTTCGGGTTTCACTTTGGTGTTGATTCTATCTCTAAGGAAGTTGAGGGGTTTTCTCCATTTATGGTTTCCCCGAGGAAAAGCATTGTGTTCATTGTCTCTTGTGTTTGATTGTTGTGCTTGTTGTTCTCTCAGTCAAAGATCCCAATGATATGCTAGCTTAATGTTTAAAATCTAACATAGCTCACCCTTTGCAATACTTCTTGAGTATAATCAAAGCCCGTATTTGTTGGTTTTCCCATTTGGGTTTACATGGTAATAAGTTTTGTATGTCCAACTAAGAATGATGGTTCCATTTCTAGAATCATTTTAAACGGTTCACCCTCTACGTAATAACTCGACAATACAACCATGGATAATTCTAGGGGCGAAATTTATCCCATGGGCTATTTTTCCATGTTTTTCTCCAAAAAAGGATTCACGATTTTGCATTTTTTGAAGCCCTGTTTCACCCAATTTTGATGGGGTAAAATTTTTTCACCCTAAAAATCGCCAAATTATTATATAAACGATATAAAATCCTTGGAAATTAAAATATTTTTTGAAAAACATTGCCAAACATTTTATAGTTGTCATTTTAAGAATTGGTAAGATTCACCAACATTTAGATGCTTTTAAATAAGTATGGTTCCTCAAAATCTTCGCTGAATACAACAGATTTGAGGAATTACTATTGCAAAATATGCCATTATCATGACCTTATACTTATGGATTCACTGGTATTTGTTTAATTTATTTAATTAATTCACTGGTTCAACTATAACAATGTTATGTCTAATACATATTGTTAATCATTGACATGAGGAATACATGGAATACATATTTGTTAATCATTGACATGGGAAATACATGGAATACATATTTCATTAAAATTGGAAAAGTTTTTATCTAAGGACATCACCACATATTGTTAATCATTGGCATGGGAAATACATGGAATACATATTTCATTAAAATTGGAATTTTTTTTTATCCAAGGACATCTCCATAATTGATTTTTTGGTTATCTTGGAATTCTAGATCCATGACGATATTTTAAGTTTATGGATTTGAACTATGTGAGACAATTTTTGAAACCAACATTTTGATTGTACACTCCGACTATATTCAAGTAAACAATGAAAATATTAAAGAGTGCAAGAAACGATAAGGCATGGTTATGCTTATAAATGATTTAAAGGGAACTAGCCTTTGTAACATGTTTATAGAACATTTTGAATCCTTAGCTATATATAGTTTCTATCTAAACCATAAATTTGATTCCACTTCATCGATGATGCCTTTGCGGTTTGGTTCCATGTTCCGTCCTTCCATTATTCTTTCATCAACCACCTAAATATAATTTTCCTACACATTAAATTCACCATGGAAACCAAAAAGAATAATTTTCTTCCCTCTTTAGATGTCTCATAATCTGACAACTTGATGACACCCTTAGCCATCAAGTTTACCAAAAAATATCATACAAATTGTTACCTATGGGTCATTTTCCACTACCACCTAGTCAAAAAAAACTTTTGTCCTACAAACCCTTATCACTAAATCAATTAGAATATTTTCTCCTCACCTCTTTAAAAATGAAAAATCACACCACACAAAAGAATTCATAGTGAATGGTTATCACACCTCCCAAATAAATAAACCATTTCTCTCATCCCTACACTTGAAATAATAAAATTCCTCTCTCTCCAACCCATCTTCATCCCTCATCCCACTCCCTTACTTTTAAGGTCTTACTGGTCACATTGCCAAGGTTTTATCCAAAACGAACATTAAAGCTTCCTTCAAACCCCATAAACCCATGAAACAACTTTTTAAAAGTATCAAAGACAAATATGACCCAGTTCTCAGTTAATGAGCTTACCAGTTAATTCCATGTGCTTGTGGTAAGACCCACATAGGCCAAACTAGTCGCTCTATTAAAGTCCATCTTAAAGAACATATAGTTGTCACATTCCACAATATTCTTAAAAAGTCATCTATCACCGAACACTCACACAAATATAAGAACCTCATATGTTTTGACCAAACCAAAATACTTGCTTCAATTCCCCATTATTCCTCATGTATCATTAGAGAATCATTAGAAACCTGAAAAAAAAACTCTAACAATTTCAACCATAAAGATGACTATAAATTAAACCACTCATGAAAACCTATTATTCATAAATTATATAAATAATTAAATTTATTAACCCTAAACCAAACCCTCCCTTTTATTTTTCATATTCTACTCGTTATATAATTGCCCTTATTCGCCTTAAACAACATTATGATCATTTATGTAAATTATTTTACATCTTTATAATTTTCAATACCTTTATCATTTATTATTACATGTAATTTTTTTCACTTTCTTGAATAATTTTAAATATTTCTAAACACCCTCCTCTCCTTCATCCCCCATTTTATTCATATTATAAAGACCCCATTTGTTCGCCAAATTAGTCTCCTCATTAAAGCCCTTTTTAAAGAACATATAGTTGACACCTTCGAGAGTCTTCTTACAAAATCATCTATCTTCAAACACTCACACAAATCTAATCACTTCATATGTTTTGACCAACTTCAATTCCCCATCATTCGCCATCTCACTTACTATCTCACTTATGTAAACTATTTTACATCTTAATACTTTTCATACCTTTATCATTTCTTATTACACAATTTTGTTTTTACTTTCTTAATAATTTTAAATATTTCTAAGGAGCTTTCTCTCCTTCATCCCCATTTTATTCATATTATAAAAATCCCTCTTATTCACCTTTAAAGCATTATCTTTTTACATATTTCTTTATTACATCTTTACACTTCCCAACACCTTTATTTATATTAGTATAACTATCTTAAAATTATTCTTAATTTTGATAACTTACATTCATTTCTTAACCATATTAATTACTTGTATAGATTTTTTTGGTCCTTTAATTACCCATACCTCTTGGATCGCTTCCCGTTCACACCTTCAATTACCCTCTTACTCTCTTTTTAGTTTTATGATTTTTTTTTCATTATTAATATTCCAATTTACCTAATCTACTCTATTAGTTTTATTGATTCATTTTTCACAACCTATTACTTTATTTCTTTTTTCGCTGACATTCTAACTGTTTGAATTTTGCCCCCTTCCCAATCTCTTTATTGCTTGATATTATTTAATTATTTACCTTCCAGTGATGAGTTCCTCCTAAATAATTTACAAGCATAATATGGCCTTATCGTTTCTTACTTGTTGTGAATTTTGTTTAGTTTTTTTAATGATCTACTTAAAACATTATTTTTAAAAGCTCTTTTTCACAATTCAAATCTACAATCTTAAAATATCAAAATATTATTATGATTAATTATGAAAACCTTCATTCTCAAATTCGAGATCCACCATTTAATTCTAAATTTAATTAAATATATCATTATAATACTCCATCTAAATCACTAGCTAATACCTATCATATTACAACTATTCCTTAACTATTTTATAGTCTTGAACTTTTTGCCATAAACATTGTATTGACCTTAGTTGGTATTAGTTGGTATTAGTATGGGCCATATGCCTACCCTTTATGGATGAGCTTCCTAATATTGTTTTGATTAATGTGAAAGTAACTTGAATCTTACTACAAGATGGCACAAGGATGTTGTTTCTTCGACATATCCATGGAGGTTTTGATTCATGTGAAAGTAATTTGAATCTTACTACAAGATGGCACAATGATGTTGTTTCTTCGACATATCCATGGAGGTTTTGAAAGGAAGTGATATAGGAGAATCTTTGGCATTATAGATATCATGTACATTTTTTTTTATGTTTGTATAGTTTTTGCTTTATTTTGTTATTAAAGAGAAAAAAATATAATCTAGTGAAAAAGTTATTGTTTATAATGAATTTTTGTCAATCATTAGAGTATGGAGCATTATATTTTGAATTTGAATAATCAACATAGGAAGAAAACTAAGTAGAACATGAATATATATGAATTTTTTGAATCATAAAAGGGTATTTTGTTTTTCCTTTGTTTAGTTTCTGTACTATAAATGGTTATGGGTTCTAGAGATCTATAAATATAATTTTTTAATGTATTATAAGAGCCCTAAGATCTTGGCCAATATATTTAAAAATATAGTCTAGTTTTCTTGTTGTGGTATTACTAGAATTTAATTGAATTACATAACTGTGTGGTTATTTCTTTTACTAGTTTATTATGGTATACGTATGCTTGTTCTCAATTGAAGTTTAGAATGTTGTGCTGTAGATCATTGTTGATCTCTAGTCAAATCAATGACTAGGTATGATAGAGCATTGGAAAGATGCAAACACGATAGGGAAAGCGACCGAGCTAATCAAACGATTGATTGCAAGATCAATGGTTGACATTGATAGCTCCCTGATAAAAATCATGGTCATTAATTTTCTCTATTGAGGAGTTGAATACGACAAAAAGGGACACATGACAGATCATGATTGACAACTCATCACCGATACTTTTTGTAAAACTTCCCATTTCTCTGGTGGTTATGGTTTGCCAAAATCGCTCTAGTTTCCTTCCAAATACTCCAACCCATAATGTGTCTACATAACTACTGTTTCAACCCATTCGAAAGTGAACAATTTTTGATAGGTCTCCCATGTCTTAGGTGATGTTAGACAAAAGGGTGCAAAATGAAAATATGCCAATTGTTTATATTTTTCAAAATTTGAATCCATTAAAAGGGATTTTTGTCTATTCTAATGTTATTGTTTGTTTGGGAGAAGAAGTTGAACCTTTAACAAGTTAACCTATCCATTAAGCACATGCATCCAGAAACCTCCAATCACTTTTAACCAGGTAATTCAAGTACTATCCTATGTACCTTATACTTGTTTTTAATTGCCAAATAAAATAGTAATTCGTGCCTAATTCATTCCAGTTAATCCATTCTATCCCAATTTAGTTGTATTTTGTAAGATTCATCGCAAAATGGCTCATAAGTCTATAGATAAATTACCTAAGACCCTTTTTCGTTGATGATGAGCACATACTAGACAAGTAGGAAAGCATCTTCGAAACAATCATAATCGGATATGACCTAAATGCAACCCTACAAGAGGCCCAATCATTAGCCATTGCAGACCAAGATTACTTTTACTTATGTGACTCCAATGTTTCTTTTATAGTTATTTACATGTCTATATATTTTCAATAATCCACAACCTGGTGTTCTATGCAGTACTCTCCCAACACGAAATCAATTCTATCATCAAATATCTCTACCACCCTATACATAATAGATACAACCAGTCTACAAAATATGTTCAGAACCCCAAAGTTCCTAAAAATTGAAACCATGGATGAAAGATTCCTTTCATCATCCTACTAAAACCTCATCCATTCTTATCAAAACCTATTCCTATTCCAAAATATAGAGAAGGGAAATTTTCTGCTTGAATCCCCTCCACCTTATGAAGTTGTAATGTTCTTTGAATTCTCAAGAAAACCAATATCCTTTATATGCACCATTTTAGGTTTCCTCTTAATCCTAACACACATTTCCTCAATAACCTTCCCCATGTATGACTTCTACAGTTTCCTAATCCAATATATCCATGATCAATTACAATAATTTCATGCCATAAAATTGTTTAGATATCCTTCCTACATGTTTTATTTGTTTGTGTTTCAAAACGTTGAGAATTAAAAATGCTTAAATATGAAGATGGTATATGACATTGGAAACCCTATTCTGATGATTCGATGGAACAACCTATTCCTGAGAAGATATGACAACTCTAAATTTTCTGAGTTTTCCATCAAGGTTGAGAAGTTCTGAGGAAGAATCCTATCAGCTCTGAGCCTTTCTTACTCCTAGAGTCTCTGCAATGGAGTATGCAATACAAACATTTAGGGTTGATGAGAGGAATTTATGGCATTATAGGAATCATGGAACCTTCACACTACCATAAGAGATAGGTCATTCCTATCCTAGAGGCCTAAAACAATGCAATACATGGAAAATTTCTTGAGTAAGTTAAGCTCAAAGACAACAAAATATTTACCATATGAGCTGCATGAGGTTATATCCAAGAAAATATTGCAAAACAAGAATTATTCTTATGAGATTGAACCAAGGACATATTGGAAAAGGATTGCAAATTTAGATTCATCGCAAAATGGCTCATAAGTCTATAGATAAATTACCTAAGACCCTTTTTCGTTGATGATGAGCACATACTAGACAAGTAGGAAAGCATCTTCGAAACAATCATAATCGGATATGACCTAAATGCAACCCTACAAGAGGCCCAATCATTAGCCATTGCAGACCAAGATTACTTTTACTTATGTGACTCCAATGTTTCTTTTATAGTTATTTACATGTCTATATATTTTCAAGAATCCACAACCTGTTGTTCTATGCAGTACTCTCCCAACACGAAATCAATTCTATCATCAAATATCTCTACCACCCTATACATAATAGATACAACCAGTCTACAAAATATGTTCAGAACCCCAAAGTTCCTAAAAATTCAAACCATGGATGAAAGATTCCTTTCATCATCCTACTAAAACCTCATCCATTCTTATCAAAACCTATTCCTATTCCAAAATATAGAGAAGGGAAATTTTCTGCTTGAATCCCCTCCACCTTATGAAGTTGTAATGTTCATTGAATTCTCAAGAAAACCAATATCCTTTATATGCACCATTTTAGGTTTCCTCTTAATCCTAACACACATTTCCTCAATAACCTTCCCCATGTATGACTTCTACAGTTTCCTAATCCAATATATCCATGATCAATTACAATAATTTCATGCCATAAAATTGTTTAGATATCCTTCCTACATGTTTTATTTGTTTGTGTTTCAAAACGTTGAGAATTAAAAATGCTTAAATATGAAGATGGTATATGACATTGGAAACCCTATTCTGATGATTCGATGGAACAACCTATTCCTGAGAAGATATGACAACTCTAAATTTTCTGAGTTTTCCATCAAGGTTGAGAAGTTCTGAGGAAGAATCCTATCAGCTCTGAGCCTTTCTTACTCGTAGAGTCTCTGCAATGGAGTATGCAATACAAACATTTAGGGTTGATGAGAGGAATTTATGGCATTATAGGAATCATGGAACCTTCACACTACCATAAGAGATAGGTCATTCCTATCCTAGAGGCCTAAAAGAATGCAATACATGGAAAATTTCTTGAGTAAGTTAAGCTCAAAGACAACAAAATATTTACCATATGAGCTGCATGAGGTTATATCCAAGAAAATATTGCAAAACAAGAATTATTCTTATGAGATTGAACCAAGGACATATTGGAAAAGGATTGCAAATTTAGATATCTTGGAGGAATTCTAGGAGGTTCGAAAATGCATGTAGGAGGAAAGAATTAGAGAGCATAAAGCTAGACAAAAAATGGAGATGGAGAGATTTGCAAAAATATAGAGATTAATGATTATTAATAAGAACATCTAGCAAAAAGGGATAGAACAAAGGGGGAAGGAGATGAAGAGGATAAAATTGATGATATTTTTAACGAATTGATTGATATGATACCACATCCCCCATACAAGAGGCAAGGACATTCATCAATCAAGTTTACCCATTGTCTTTCTATGAGTTTCTCAAAACCTAGAATGTTGTATATAGCACCTTTAGAATCACATTCAACAGGTCTAGTAGAAGTGTAAATATATGTGCAGACCAAGTATAGGGACATCTGGGAAATGAATGTCAAAATGATGAATGCAGCCAGGAAACAAATAGGTATGTTAGGTAAGGGGCTTCTCATAGTAGTATATCGTAAAAGTGATACCTTAAGATGGTTGGTAGTACAACCTTCAGTACTGCATTTGACTAGATTAAGTGATTGGAAGGTTAATGAATACCAAGTTGATTTCAGTGAGTTTGAAAATCTAGACAAAGTGGTTTTATTTATACAAGCAAGTGATATGATGTGAAAATAAGTGGTGCAATCAATAAAAACAAAAAAATAAGCTTAGAATTGCTTTGGAAAGATGAATATTTGTGGAAGGCTGAGAAACTCATAGTAGGAGCTAAGTAGGTTACCATTAAGAGCTTGGAAAATAAAATCATGGCTTTGAGTGCAAATACGGGTGATGGATCACATATTACTACCATCTTAAAAGAAAAAGACAATGAAATAGCACATTTGAAGAAATAGTTGAACATTCGAGCAGTGCAGCTAGTTTAAACTCTATAATTGAGGTAAGCCCAAGAAGAGAATGAAAAAGTATATACTAATATGTTGCAATTCAAGAAGTTAGATTAATACGAATTTCATGAGATAAATGAACTTATATTGCATATCTCCTAAGTAAAGATGTAAAATACTACAATAGCATTTCAGCAAGTACCTAGGTCTGACCCTCTAATATTCAGGAACCAAATTAGTTAGAAAAAGAGATAGAGCATGCTATAAGAGGGCCTAAATAGGAGTGTGCACAAAATGAAGTAGTGGATATTGATATAATGGATGAATACCCTCCAAACCAATAGATAGCTAAAGACTATATTGAGAAGGATAGTAAAGTTAAATAGTTAGAAGATAATGTAGTCGAGAAAGGTGAAATAATTTTAGAGATGGAAGGATATGTCACCAAGAAAGAAGATGAAATTAATGATTTAAAGAAATATATATATATATATATATATATATATATATAATTAAAACCCAAGTCACTAAGGTGGTTGGACATAGAAATGGAATCCCTGATTCGAAGGACCAATGAAACTCTTTGGGACACTATATATCATCTAGTTAAAAATGAGTGGGATCTCTTTCATGTCATCCAAGAAGAGTTGGGAACCTAGAAATCCATAAAGGAAACTAAAAGAGTAGATAAAGAGTTAGATAATATCCCATATCAATCTGAACAAATAATATATTATCATGACAAAAATAATAGTCAGAGCAATTACATATCTGAAATAGAACTCAACTAATAAATTTGTCTAAACAAATGATCATGAAGGAGGGTATTTTGAGAAGGGGGCATATAAACATGAAAGTTCTAGTTAATGATATAAATGGTTTAAAAGTGTATTTGATAAAGTTATCAAATTGGGATTACCACATCCATGATATGTGAGTGGAGAAATGATCCCTTAAGAAGTTTTTGAAGAGAAGTTGACATAGAAAGGGATTGAAGCACCTCCAAAACAACAAGCTACAAGCCATACTTCTAGAACACCACAAAGTCAATCAGGTGGGAAACAATATCCTATTGTAGCAGGAGAATTTGTAGGCCATCCAAATCCTTTGTATTTCAAACCATGTAGAGATCATATGAATCCTCAACTGATACTTAACATGAAAAAATAAATGGTCCCTCCCAATCTATAAAATTGGAGTCACAACCATCTAAGGACCAAGAAAGAAACTTACAATATATTTCACGGATAAATTTTACTCAGAAATGACATGAAACAGTGCAATAATGAGTTGCATCTGTATATGTTCCATCATTAATCAAAAGTAGTGAAGAGGTAATACAATGGAAATAATAGCAAGACAATTCAAATCCATGAGAGGTAATTCGAATTGAGTGCATGAGAGTGGCTTAGCTGTCAATTAGACACCACTTGGAAAATTAGTTAACCACTTAACACAACCTTAATTGACTCTAACTGAATCAGAGGAAGTTTATACTGATTCTAACTGAATAGAACTCAACTACATGTCAATCAATAGGTGAGGTTGCATATCTGACTTCAGTTAGGTGATTTGAATTGAACTGCACTGAACTGAGTCACCAAAAGTAGGTGGGGGCACATTTAATCACTCCAGCTAACTGAAATTAACCAAAAATAGGCCAAATAATGAAAGAGGCTCGCATGAAACTTTAGTTTAAATAAAAGGTAGGTGAAACAACGATCAGTTAACTGACTGAGGTGCATTTTCCATGCAAATCAACCCATATTTTCTCCTAGATTAAAGGAGGAGACTCAGTTAGGCTCCCTGATTGAAGGAGGATGATCCGATTGATGAGGCAGACATATATTTGAGTCAATAACTTAGGATAAGTGGTAAATTAGGATGATTTATCTAAAGGAATGATTATTTATCCTAACACCCCCCTTCAATCATGACTTTGGATAAATCAAGCCCTGGTAACTAAGACCAAAGGTCACCCATTACAACTTAAATCCAAAAGTAATTGCTTAAGCACAATGAGGAACATAATAGCAATTTGGATATCGCACACAACACCACAAGAGTTCTTTATTCAAAAGTATCAGCCTCTACTGTCTCTAATGAAGTTTTTTAAGAAGAAGAAGAAGAAGAATATTCCACACACTCAATTCGATTTGAAAAAAGTATCCTTCCAGTGACTCCTTCTCCTACTGCTCCGAAAGTTTATGAGATATCTGATATCTCATCTTCTCATATGGCCAATCCAGAAGAAGACATTTGAATCTATGATATTGAAGAAAAACTCTCCTTCCATTATATGCAAACATTCTCCAGTCATTCTCTTTTAAATTATGTGCAAAATTTGCCAGTTATTGCTTGAGAAAGTGAAGAGGAATTTGATTTCTCTCCCTCTAATGTTCCTGCTGGTGTGAAGATAAGTAATGCTTTGGATATTTTGTAAATAATATCATATTGTAAGAGTGATCCATTCACTCTTATTTATCTATATCTTCCAGCAAATTCCTACAGGATTGCATGAACCAATACTTAGAATTTTGAAGGAGAGAATTATGTATCTACCATCTCAGTGGAGCACATTCTTGGATCTGATATGAACTTATTTGGATCTGATATTATCTTATTTGGTTAAGGTCTTAAGTTTCAATAGATTTTAGTAATTCTTGTAGTTGTTCTCATGCTTGTAGCTTTAAGACCATATAAAATTGGAGTCGCAGCAATCTAAGAAACAAGACAAAAAATTACAATAGATTTCATAGATCAATTTTACTCAGAAATGACATGAAACCATGCAATAAGGAGTTGCAGCTGTATATTTGCTATCATTAATCAAAATTAGTGAAGATGTAATACAATGGCATTAATAGCCAAACAATTCAAATCCATGAGGGGTAATTTGAATTGAGTGCATGAGAGGGGCTTAGCTGTCAATTAGACACCACTCGACATATCAGTTAACCACTTAACACAACCTTAATTGAATCTAACTGACTCAGAGGTAGTTTATACTGAGTCTAACAGAATAGAACTCAACTGCATGTCAATGAGTAGGCAAGGGCGCATATCTGAGTTTAGTTAGGTGAGTTGAACTGAACTTCACTGAACTGAGTCGCCAAAAGTAGGTGGGGGCGCCTTTAATCACTCCAGCTAACTGAAATTAACCAAAAATAAGCCAAATAATAATGGAGGCACCCATGCAACTTTATTTTAATTGAAAGGTAGGTGAAAGAACCATCAGTCAACTGATTGGGGTGCATTTTTCATGTAGATCGACCTAGATTTGCTCCTAGATTGAAGGAGCAGACTTAGTTAGGCTACCTGATTGAAGGAGGATGATCTAGTTGATGATGTAGTCATATATTTGAGTCAAGAACTTAGGATAAGTGGTAAATTAGGCTAATTTAGCCAAAGGGAGTATTATTTATCCTAACACCCTCCTTTAATCATGAATTTGGATAACTTGGGCCTTGGCAACTATAACCAAAGGTAACCCATTACAACCTAAATCCAAAAGTAAATTATTAATACAACCAAGGAAATGGGGAAAAACCTCATGGGAAAAATACCCCCCCCCCCCCTCAAACTAAGCAATGAATCAAGAAAACAAGTTTTGAATAAAAGTTTGTGAGAATTTTATTACAATTTGCAGCAGAAAATGCAGTATCTTGGTTCTTCTATGCAATAGAATCCTGATACTGTGCATGTGAACCTATGAATCCAAACTAAATCATTATGTCTGGAGGAATATTCCTCTTTGGAAGAATAATAATATGTTCAACTGAATCAGAAATATAGACAGCTGCTAGATGAAAATTGTACCCATGTAGAGCAACTGAAATCAACTGATAAGAGAGAAAAAGTGCATGAGAATTCGAACCATGTGAGGAACACCCAAGCAACTGATATATTTCAGCCTTGAACATAAAACCATGTGAGGTAAAATAAGCCCCAAGTGTTAGGAGCAAGTGTCCATGTGAATGCAGAATGTCTCCATCTTTACTAGTTCTGTGTGAAGATGAGCATGTGATCAAATACAAAGGTAGAGAATCCATGGGATTGTGGAGAGAGGATGCTTGAGCTCCATAATATGATATAGCTTATAAAATAACCAATGAGTCACAAAATACAATATCAGTAACCTCATAAGAGGATACTAACATCAAATCCATAGCAACAAATTTGAAGAAGACTTGCGGTACTTGATTTGTCACACCAAAATTGATGAGACCAGCTAGCTACAAGCATGACTGAAGGCTCTTGGAATTTAAAACTTAAACCAAACAATATCGGATCAGATCCAAATAATATCATATCAGATCCAAATAATTTCATACTAGATCGAAAAGTGTGGAATGACATCAAATCCCCAACAACAATTTTGAAGGAGACTTGTGGTACTTGTTTTTTCACATCAAAATTGATGAGAACATATACAAGAATTACTGAAATCTATTGAAGCTTAAAACCTGAAGAAAATAAGATCAGATCAGATCCAAATAATTTCATGTCAGATTCAAGAGTGTGTTCTACCGAGATGGTAGATGCACAGTTTTCTCCTTCTTCAAAATTCTGAGTATTGGTGCATGCAATCCTGTAGGAATTTGATGGAATATCTAGATCAATAAGAGTGAATGGGTCACTCCTAAAATATGATATTATTTCCAAAATATCCAAATAATTACTTATCTGTAGACCATCAGCAACATTAGAGGGAGATAAATCGAATTCCTCTTCACTTTCTGAAGCAATCACTGGCAAAGTTTGCACAAAATTTAAAAGAGAATCATTGGAGAATGTTTGCATATAATGGAAGGAGAGTTTTTATTCAATATTATATATTTGAATGTCTTCTTTTGTATCAGCCATATGAGAATATGAGATATCATATATCTCCTAAAATTCTAGAGCAACAGGAGAAGGAGTCACTGCAAGGAGACTTTATTCAATTCGAATTGAGTGTGTGGAAGATTCTGTTTCTTCTTCATATTGAAAAAATTCATCAAAGAGAGTAGAGGCCAAGAATTTTGAATAAATAAATCTTTTGCTGTTGGGTGTGATATCCAAATTTCTATTATGATCCTCATTGTCCTTGCCAAAGGTTATATCCAATTTTGTTCAGAGATCCTTTGGGTACTCAACAGAATTAATAAGGTAGTGCAAGCTTGGACAAGGGCCAGACATATTGTTCCAAAATATCTATCACCATCATTTATCTAGTCATTCTCATATTTATAAGACTCTTTATCAAGCCCAATAGATACCTCATAGAGATATTGTCTCTTTAGAGATGAAATCATCTTCAACTTCTGTTCTGGAAATATTGTAGATGGAATAAGAAGAGGGATTGATAATCCTGAATCCATACAAAGTTGTACCTGAAATTACACAACAACAAAAAATAAGGTCGAAAAACCAACACTTTTGGAGTTTTTATCCCACTTAGCTTAGCCAATCAAGAAATCTTGATCAACAATGCTAGTTTTTCCAAGAATCATGTGGTAAACTCTCCGCTTCTGGTGTAGTGCTGGAATGTTTTTGAGCAATTTTGCTCAAATTTCTTCATAGATCCAGCAAGAAACCTGTAGTATAATTGCCTTGTCCTTCCATGGCTCTGATACCATATAAAATTGGAGTCACAACAATCTAAGGACCAAGACAAAAACTTACAATAGATTTCATAGATCAATTTTACTCATAAATGTCATGAAACAGTGCAATAAGGAGTTGCAGCTATATATTTTATATCATTAATCAAAATTAGAGAAGATGCAATACAATGGAATTAATAGCCAGAAAATTCAAATCCATGAGAGGTAATTTGAATTGAGTGCATGGGAGTGCCTTAGCTATCAATTAGACACCACTCGACGCACCAGTTAACCACTTAACACAACCTTAATTGACTCTAACTAAATCGGTGGCAGTTTAGATTGTGTCTAACTGAATAGAAATCAACTGCATATAAATCAGTAGGTGAGGGCACATATATGACTTCATTTAGGTGATTTGAACTGAACTGCACTGAACTGAGTCGCCAAAAGTAGGTGGGGGTTCCTTTAATCACTCCAGCTAACTGAAATTAACCAAAAATAGGCCAAATAATGATGGAGGCGCCCATGAAACTTTAGTTTAACTGAAAGGTAGGTGAAACAACCATCAGTTAACTGATTGGAGTGCATATGTCATGTAGATCAACCCAAACTTTTACCTAGATTAAAGGATGAGACTCAGTTAGGCTCCCTAATTGAAGGAGGATGATCCAGTTGATGATGCAGTCATATATTTGAGTCAAGAACTTAGGATAAGTGATAAATTAGGATGATTTATCCAAAGGGATGATTGTTTATCCTAACACAATCATCCATCTAGGAAGCTCCAAATGTACATGAGAGGACATACATATCTAAACAAAGGCAAGAAGAAAAGATAAACTAACAAGACAATCTAAAAGTCAAAAGGGATGTAAAGTTAATTTGTAAAAGGTTAAAAAATGAAAATCACTTACGAATTAGTTCAATACCAACTACATTCAGTTGTATTTTGTCTCAATATATTGTAATACAAGATTATAGCTCGAGGATGGAATTTTTTAGAGGGTCTCTATGAACTGTTGAGTCGATGAATTGTCTTCCTCATGTACTTCCAAAACATTTCCTCCCCCATAACTCTTACAAACCCCTTCTCCACCCTCTCTCACTCCCCAAATCATCAAACTACACCTAACCCCCACCCCTTATGTATTCCCCAACCCTCTCTCTCTCTCTCTCTCTCTCTCTCTCTCTCTCTCTCTCTCACACACACACACACACACACACACACACACACACACACATCCCTTTGTCTTCCCCTACCACTAAACCCCTCCCTCATCCACTCTCTCTCACTCCCTAAATCATCCAACCACACCTAACCCGCACCCCCTATATAATCTCCAACCCTCTCTCTCTCTCAAACACAGAGAGATGTTGGGCGATGGGGCAGACCCGGGTTCTTATGCTTTTATCTTTGCACCAACAAAGAGACCCACAGTGTTGGCCCTTTCGGCAACAACCTATGAACAGGTTGCATTCTCACCCGAAACAGCTATGGGGTGCCGCAGAATCATGTTTCTGCAGGCGAAAGAGGGATATCACTGTACCTTTATCCTTAACAAATAGTAATTATGCAATACAGAGCTTCGACATTCACTTAAATATCTTTGCAGTATAGTTAAAAAGACAATTCTTGCTCAACCCTTAACTGGGAATTCACAGCGAAGTTAATACTTAACTATTTATCTTACTTTACCGTTCATCTACTTATTAGTTGCATAAAAACATAACAGGAAAAATAAAAAGAACCACCACAACACAAGATATACGTGGTTCACCCCCAAGGTAGGGGCTACATCCACAGAACTGCGTTTATATTCAACACTTTACAAAACAACACAGTTCTTATCTGTGCACTCAGCTGCAAATCTTCTCAACAGCTAAAAACTGTGCACTTAGCTGCAGACTCTTTCTTCCAAAAACCCTCTGTGCACTCAGCTGTAGAGGTCTTCCATGCACTCAGCTAGGACTTAATCTTAACCCAAAAATAGACTTTAGCTTCTTCGCATCACATTATCATCATAACACAAAAGCTTCCACAATTGCCCCTGACTCCTTTACATAAGTGCCTATTTATACAATTGCACTATTACAATACCATGGGCTTAAACCATGGGCTTAAAAACCATGGGACATTTACAAAAACATGGGCTTCGACCCAACCTCGAAACCCCTAAGACTATTTTGGACCGCAACTCCACTTACAAGATTCGCACCAAAACCGCAGAGTTGCCAAAATTAAGGACCTTCAAGGTCCGAGCCCCAACAGGCCCCTAAGACTCACCAGTGTCCCATCCTGGGACACTCTGCTGCTTTTCGGGCCCAAGAATCTTGTTGGTAAAGATAGTAAACTACTTGTTGAGGCTACACATGATATCCTCGGCTGCTTGCTCGTCCACTATCTCTTGCAGTGTTGCTGCAGATGCTTCGTTGGCCTTTTCCTGTGCAAACACGTCATACTCCTTCAAGAATTTGAGCTAGTTGTCCGCAGCAGTGCTCAGCTCCAAGGCCTCGTTAATGAGGGGCTGCACAGAGCTCACTAACAGTGTTTCTTTTCTTCTGCAAGACTCAATTTATTGTTGGAGCTCATTACTATGCTTTACCTTAAGCATCTTCTGCATAGGAGGCAATGTCTTAATTTCTGCTTTTACTGCATCCAGCTCTGTCTGTCGCTGCTTGATGGTTTCTTGCAACTTTTCTACTTCTGGGTTGTCCTGCAAGTTTTCCCATGCCTTGACACTTTCATCTAGCAGCTTTGATGCACTACTGACAAGATCTGAGATCTTTGTTGCTGAGGCCTGAATATCTCTGCAACGCTATTCCCTGACCTCTGGTGGACTCTCAGGAATGAGGAAAAGATGAAGCTCCGCAATCTGGGCCTCATGTTCTGCTTTCATCTTCTCAATCTGGATTCTAGACTGCTGTGCATAGTCTTTTAGCTTTACTATTCTTTGTTTCGGTTCTTCTTCAGCCTGCATGTCAAAGTCAGGAAGACTTCGACATGCTTCATCCAATACTCGCGCTAGTGTAGCCTGCTTGTTTTCTGCTTCCCTCTTCTTTTTTTCAGCTTCTTTCAACTATGCTTCGAGGCTCTCACTCTACTTTGTGGTATTCTCTAACTGCACATGTGTGTAGCTGTCCCATTCTTGGATCTCTTTCATGAGTTCCAATTGAAAAAATGCAGCTCTGGCATAGAAAACTTGGTATAATCGATCTCAACTATCATGCTCATCTATGATCCAGATGCTGCGTCAGTTATTATAAGGGCTGCACTTGGTACTTGTCCTCCATTGTTTCTGGCTGGCCACTGTCTAGTATCTGGCTGGGCGCCTACTGGGGCACTGCTTGCTGCAGCACCTATCGCGGTTCTTTCCAATAATGCCTTAAGTTCTGTAACTCGTTGTGCTACACCAGTGAGTGCATCAAGATGTGTAGCTGAAAAATCTGCCCATTTGATGGATAATACCTCTGTCAACTTTGTCAGAGCCTGATCAAGCTCTTCAATCATCAAAGCGGGCTCTTCGATGAAATTCTTTCCCTTCGACGCCTTAGTTTTCTTTCTGGGCTAAGGCTTAGTAACTTCCTCCGCTTCTGGGGACTTGCACTTATCCAGGCGATTATGGTCTGAGATGGTTTTGACTGGCTCCTCTTCTTCTTCATTAGCTCCATCATCTCCACCATGGTCACCTTCACTCTGCTGTGACTCATCTTGTTTTTCGCTCTCTTCTGGTGGGTCATTCTGCTGCGGCTGGCTAGGACCTGCGACCACATCTGTTACGAGAGGGACTGGTATGTTGGGCCTTGTTCCTACATCCTTCATCCATTCAGCCAACCACTGCTGAACTACTGCAAGGATTTCTTCTTGGTTCACCATGTATGGTAGCTTCCACCATGTATGTTTGTTATCTGCGCGGGCCTGGATATAGACATTATGCATGTCAGCCTTGAAGTCGGCCACTCCAGTATACTGATAAAATAGCTGATTACTGAGCCGAGGTGTTTTCAGGATCTCATATGTGATATTCATTGAATAGAAGGTGAACACGTAGTTCGTCATCTACTACAAGGCTTTATCCTGTGAAACCCAAAGAGATGCATACCTTGTTGCGCCAAGCATCTCTGGAGGAACATCAACAAATTATGCCTCGGTAGGTTCTCTCCATCCTACCAGTGCAATAAGCACTAACAACCATGAATAATGAAAGGATCTACCTTTATCTTGTGCATTGCGGATATCTGCAAGGAATTCCCTAGCAATGTACTATGTCCATTTGTAACTGTATCCTTCGGCACAGTTCGCAACAATACTGACAATCGAGGCAGGTACTTCATTAGGTCTGCACTTCTACATTAGTTTTCATGCTAGGAGCTCTGCGGCGAAGCGAATGTTTTGGTGCTGAATAGTCACTGTTTGATAGCCTCGATTTCCTTTTGTCAAACCGAAGCAGTCCTTCATGTGATGCGCCAACTTCGTATCTTCGTGCTTTCCCACAAATTCAATCCCAGGATCATGCCCTTCCTTTGGCAATCCTGTAATCCTATGAATTAGCTCTCCATCGATAGCAATTTTTTGGCTTCCTATCCATAGGTGCCCATCATGCACCAACGCCAATAACTACTTGACCACCACGGTAACCTGCATGTTGTGACCAAAGTGGGGGACATTCAGCATCTTCAACAAGCCAGCTTGCTCCAAGCCAGTAACCCACTGCTTTACTTCAAGCAACGTCATTCCAACCTCCGGATAATGGATGGAGTGTAAGTATTTCCCAGGTGCGAACTGTGGGAACTTCCCATGATCATTCGTATTGCGGTCTGCGTACTTGAGCCAGTCTAATCTTCCTGTCATTGTTCCGACCAAATTCACACCCTGTGGCAGCAAAGGGGTGCGTAACATGAACTTGGTTGTCCACCGAGGTGGATGAAATCCTAGTCGAACAGGCGAGAGATACGGTGTACACTACGGTGCAACATTCTCATCCTCACTGAAGTCTTCAAAATATTTAGGTGGGAGCTCTGCCGAACCAAGAGGATTCATGGGATCCTCCGGTGTCTTTTCTGAAGGCTTGCCATCTTTCTTTGTTTCGCTTAGAGAAAACTTCTGCCTTAAACTTCTTTCTGGTAGATCGTGTCTGCATTGGTTGATTCAGCACTGGGGAAGTCTCTTCACGAGGTGCAGATGTAGGTGGGTTTCTCATAAGGTTATGTAGACCCCTCTCTCTAAATTCTCTCAACAATTGCTGGACTTCGCGATCAACTGACATGGACTAAACTCAAGAAAATGCGTGTTGGAGCAGAGTCCCGCAGCTACAGGAGAAGCTGCCATTTTGGTGGATAGACAGTTTTGGTGAAGATAAAGAGATAAGGTAAAGCTATAACACCGTAGCATGTTTCTATTTGTAGAGCAGAGCCGGAAACCATGACTGTTGGAACAGGGAAGTCAAGGAAGAAGACTATACCTGAGCGGCCGAGAAGAGAGAGCTCAACCACTGCATTGAAGGCAGCGGTGAAGACAGGAGGGCTCAACTACCCTCATAAAGGAAAAGGAGCAATGAGGTCGAGGTATTGAAGACAAAGGACAGAAAAAGGGAAGCGGTGCATAGTACCCATGGTCAGCGTCGAGAAGCATGGAAGACTACAGAGAGCAGTAGGTGTGACGGAAAGAGGCTACCCCAAGTATAGATATGCCGACTGTCACTAGTTAGGGTTTGGGTTACTGTTGGGACAGGCCCACAGTGTTGTAATGGCGAGACCTTCAAGCCGCCTATAAAGGGATGTATTTTGTAGTGTAAAAGGTTGGCATTTTGAGCATTTTAGGCCATCTAGCTAGTCAGGCTATCAGTAGTCTGTTAGTTCACTGTTATTTTGTATTGTAACAATCCGGAGGGATTGACAAAGAGAGAGAGTGAGAGTATATTGTAAGAAGGCAATATAGAGATAGAGAAGAGATCTAAGAGAGAAGGGCTCCAGGCTGTGTGCAGAGTTACCCAGAAGATCTCTAGCTGCATATGCGGTGTAGCAGAACTGTGTACCTCTCTCAAGTTATAATATAGAAACACGGTTCTGTGGACGTAGCTTCTACCTTGGAAGCAAACCACGTAAAATCAGAGCGTTATGAGTTTGATTCATGTGATTGTTTTTGCTTGTTATATCTGTCACTCATTACATGAACTTTGCTTACAGTAAATGTATGTTTGTGTTATTCAGTTCATAGTATTATAGAAGGATAAATGCAAGTTGAAGTCTTTAAGTATTCTATATAAGAGTCTGCCTAAGTTGCACTCAAGACAGTTAAGAGTCACAGTACAAAACAGCCTTGTATGTTGAGTCCTGTAAGTTGAACACGAGTAACGCTGAGTACGCTGAGCCGTGGCGGTAGGATATTGTAGGAAGGAAATATCGCACCAGCAGAGGAGCTGTGGTGCGCTGCGGTTAAGGATCAAGCGTAGGAGAGAGTTACATGTTGCCCAGGACGAGGCGATGTGATAGAGGCTGGAGTCATCGCGAATAAGAGGAAATTGCGCATCGCGTCGCAGAGAGGAAAGCGTGGTATCGCGAGCTAAGTAGAGCTGCGAGGCGCACATAGGATGCAATAGAACCTGGTCAAGACACTTGAGTCTTTTGCCAACCCATTAGAATCACTTTGGGTGAGACTTCAAGCTGCTCCGCGGTCTGTCGCCGAAAGGGCCAGTGAGCTAGGGGTGTTGTTGGTTCACTATAGTAAACTCGGGTCTGCCCAGCGACCAACAATGCGTAATGCGAAATGGCTTCTTATGGAATCCAACGACAAAATCTACCATAACTGTGCATTAAAGATACCAAATCTGACCGAGTGGCGGTAGATCTTGTCCAAACGGTGCTAGATTCCTCAAAATATCATCATTACAGGAAGTTAATGCAGTTAACGTACCGGCGCCACCAAATCTGATTTTTCCCAACAGTCGTATTTTAAGCTTCGACACATATTTCTTCTTTAGCACAACCACTAACTTCAATTTCTCCACAATAAGGACCTTCGACACAATATAGACCTTCGACACATCTTGACACAAGCTTCGACCCATGACATAATGTATTCCACAACCTTTGACACTTCGTAAATTATCCAACAATCTGTCGATGGTCTCTGAGAACAGCTTCGTTATAGTCTAGTACCCAATTTCAACTATTCTTGGTACTTATACTCATCTTCTTGTTATTACTTCTAATCCGTGGGTATAGGCCCATCCCTGTACTTCTTCAATCTACTTCCATTCACCATGGAAGGAAAAATTTCTCCATTCAATTTAGCTAACTGAACTGCACCACCATCGGTAACTTTATGAACTATTTATGGTCCTTTCCAATGTGTCTTGAACTTACCTGAGAACTTCATGAATTTACTGTCGTACAAGAGCATAAGATCACCATTCTGAAAATGCTTCTTCTTAATGTGTCTATCATGCCATGCTTTTTCTCTAGTTTTCTATACTTGATGCTGAAAACCTGCAATGAATCTGTCTTCTTCTAGTTCCAGTGTCTTCGCCATCCTTTCATTCAACATGGCTGGATCATCCATTTCTGTGAAGGTAGATATTCTAAGGCTAGGAACAATGTACTCCATGGGCATAACTGCTTCTTGTCCATATACCAGCCTGAAAGGTGTGTGGCATGTCAACTTCTTGCAAGTGGTTCTATAAGCCCATAATACTGCTAGAATTCTGAGATCCCAATCATTTCTGTTAGCATTGCAAACCTTCGTCAGAGCGTGTTCAAGACTCTTGTTAAAGGCTTCGACAGTTCCATTTGCTTGAGGATGGTAGGAAGTACTCTTCTGATGATATACTTGAAATTCTTCGATCAATGCTTCAATAGTCTTATTCAGAAAATGTGATCCTTGATCACTGATAAGAATTCTAGGACACCCAAACCTTGACAAGATATTATCAAATATGAACTTCACAGCTGTAGCAGTGCTACAGTCCTTGACTGGTTGAGCTTCGCCCCAACAAGTAAGGTAATCAGTTGCTGTAATAATGTATCTTGCTCCAGATTTCTTTGCAGGGGGATTGATTGGTCCAACAAAATCAATAGCCCACTTGTCAAATTCTTGTAAAGTTACCTATGGAACCAGAGGCATCTCATCCCTCCTGGATGGTTTTCCTGTCCTCTGACAGATATCACAACTGTGGCAATACTCTCTTGCATCCTTATGAATCATAGGCCACCACAATCCAGCTGTCAGAATATTCTGTGCCGTAGCTTTTCCTGCATAATGACCTCCGGCTGCTCCAGAATGTGCCTCAGCCAAAATCAATGGATTTTCATGCTCCAGGACACATCTGCGCAGTATTTCATCTGGTCCCATCTTATATAGCTGTCCTGCTATCAAGGTAAAGTCAGCTGCTCTAACCACCAGCTACTTCTTCTGTTGTGTTGTCATCTTAGAGGGTGCAAAACCTGTATACAAGTACTAAACAATATCCTGAAAATAGTCATCGACCATCTGGATGGCAAACAACTGGGCATCAGGAAGAACTTCGTCCAAACTAGTGGGCTCTTCCCCTGACTCGAGCCTCGACAAGTGGTCAGGCCCCAGGTTAAGTCTTCCTGACTTAACTATGATCTCAAATTCATACTCCTGAAACAAAATCAACCATATGCATATCCTTCCACCTAACACAGGCTTGTTAACCAAATACTTCAAAGCAGAATGGTCAGTGAACATCTTAAAATGAGATCCTAACAAATAATGTCGAAACTTCTGCAAGGCATAAACCATAGCTAGACCTTCTCGTTCTGTTGTAGTATAATTATTTTCTGCTGTGGACAATTTTCTACTTGCAAAAGCAATAGGGTGATCAATATTACCTTCACCTGACTAAGCCAATACTATACCTAAAGCAATGGAAGATGCATCAACATGAACATGAAACTCCTTAATCCAGTAAGGGAAGACTAAGATAGGGGCAGTTACCATCTTTCCTTTCAAAATATCCAAGCTTTCCTGACATTCAGGTGTCCACTCAAACTTAATATCTTTCTTTAATTTCTTTTCCATAGGGGCTATAATCTGAGCATATCCTTTAATGAATTTCCTGTAATATCTAGTATGACCAAGCATAGTGTGAAGTTGCTTAACAGAATTTGGAGGTGGAAAGTTTACAATAATGGTTGTCTTCGCAGGATCTACCATCAATCCTTGCTTGCATACAATGTGACCTAGCAGAATTCTAGAAGGTGCACAAAAGAGACACTTGTTCAGGTTTAATGAAATCTGATGCTGTCTACGCTTGTCCAGTATAATTCTTAAACTGGTTATATGATCCTTCAATAACCCAAAGATAGTCCAATCATCAAAGTAAACTTCCAAGAACTTATGAATAAATTCCTTAAATGCAGATATGACTACTCTGGAAAACATAGCAGGTGCATTCTTCAATCCAAAGGGCATAAGAGTATACTGAAAATATCCCATTTCTGTAGCGAAGGTTTTTTTATGTCGATCCTATGGAGCAATTCTGATCTGATGGTAACCTGAAAATCCTTCAGTGAAAGCATACACTTCTTGACCTCCGAGATTGTCTAAAACTTCATCTGTAAAGGGAGTAGGAAAATGATCATGTAAACAGGCATCATTCAACTTCCTCAGATCAACACAGATTTTGATTTCTCCCTTGGTCTTCTTTTCTTGTACTACCATAGGGCTGACCCATTCGGACTCTTCGACAGGCTCAATGATTCCTGCAGCAAGCATCTTATCTAGCTCCATCCTGAATTTTTATTTATACCTAGGATTCTGCCTATAAGGGCGCTGCTTCACAGGCTTCACATCAGCTTTCAAAGGGATTTTTATCACTCCTATATCACCAAGGATACCTTTCATTTCTGAGAACTTCGTCGAAAATAAGTCCTGATACTCATGGAGGAGTTCAGTCACTTTGCTCACCATTTCTTCATCCCAATAATCTCCAATGGTAGCGTACTTAGGCATTTCTTCTGATCCAATGTTTACTTTCCTTGTCTTCAAGGGCTAAGTTGCTTCAGGTGATTCGACTACTGGTCCATGTACTTCGCAATGTCCTTGTGACTCAGGGATATTAATGTTGCGAGGGTCATTGTCTTCATCAATGGTGAGGTTATATCATTCTACTGCATTAGCTTCTTGTTCCTTCCAATCAGGTTGGTACTCAGCTATTTCTTTATCATCAAACACCTTAGTATGGATCAACCTAATAGCTGCGTCCAAAGCAGGGAAAACCTCAGTAATAGAAAAAGTGAGCACAAAATTTTCAACGAGGCTAACCCAAATTATAGTACCATGGTGAAGCTCCACCTCCGCATACCAGTTCTTTGCTACAGGTTCCAAAGTGTGTACAAACCTATGTACCCATTCTTCACAAGGTGCATGCTTCCATGCTTCATAACACTGCTCCAAATGTTCCTGAGGGCTGGTATTACCATTAAATCTACTTCGTACCTCCTAAGGTTGATCCATGAATATCAAGAGAAGAAACTTTTGACAGGCGCTCCAACTGTGAATATACTTTTTATGACCATTCCACCATCTGGCAGCTGTGGCTCTGAATACTGAATCTAGAGTCTCTATTTTCTGTGAATCTGGTACTTGTTCTGAGAATTGTACAATAAAATATTCTGGGTCTGTCAAGCCATCAAAAGTAGGTAATATTCTTGTCTATGAGCCAACCCATCTGATAGACTTAGTAATTCTTGCACATCGATGTCCATGTAGCTCATAAAGTCGATACTGCCAATTCTCTAGGCCTTCGTCTGAATCATTCATGCAAGAACTGTCACACTCCCAATCCATTATTCCTTCAGCAGTAGGGTTAACATAGTCTTCCTCTTTAGCTGTGATGTTGTAAATATGATCCAAAACATCTTGATCTTCATCTCTGACTGGCTCTGTATACCTTTCTCCCTTAGAAGGGTCCAACGGTACTATGACTCTCAAGGATTTTCCTTCAAAAGTCATCTGTCTATTCTTAAGGTTGATTACTGCATCATTGTCTAGTGCCCATTCAATTCCTAGCAATGCTGGATAGGGGTTGCTATCATCAATTATTTCAATGAATTCAAAATCTGCTAAGGTACTGACTCCATCAATATCCACTAGTACACTAGGGAATCTTCCCAAGGGCACAATCTTCTGCTGATTGGCTAATCTCAACTGTATAGGGGACCATTCAAGCGTAGGTTTTCCCATTTGTTCCCATGTCTGCTTGGTTAGGACATTCACTTCTGATCCCAGGTCTAAAATGATATTAGCCATGTCATAATCTCCTATCTAAGCATGCAATCTCATTTCTCTTCCATTCCTTCTAACTCTATTAACAGTTTTTCCTCTATCAGAACTTCGTTGAGGTTCACAAGACGCAATAACTTTCTGTAACTCATTCAAAGCATTATGATTTCTTAATAGCTTCATACAAATCTGTAAAAATGATGTCAGTGTACTTACTTGATCCGGCGAAGCTTCTTGAAGCCGTAACTGTTGTTGATGTTGTTGCGTAGTTGCTACTAATGTTCTCAGATCAGAAAAGTATTTTTTAGCTTCCATAAATGTTCTTTTTTCTCGTCCAACATCGAAGGCTGGAATTTTCTCTGGGGTCTTTGGACCCAAGCCTTGTCAGGCTGTTTCCCCTTATTCTGCACCTGCGTCGTAGTTCCACTCCTGGTAACAACGTTAATGGTTGGGACAGGTGTTTTCTCTACAGCAATCATCTGAACATTCTGAGTAGGAGCGCCATTTATTTCTTGTATCTTGGCTATCAACTTTGGTCATTGCTCAATCACATGATCTACTACTCTGCAATATCGACATGTCGTAGTTGGGTTCTGATAGTCTCTAGCTACATGTCCTGCTTGATTACAGTTATAGCAAATAATCTAGCCTCGTCCTCTTCCAGGCATACCACCATGACCACGACCTCTGAAATTACCTCGACCTGGTGTACCACCATGGTACCCATATCCATCGTTGGCTTGTGCATCGGTTTGTACCCTATAAGCATCATAGGTTCGCTCTCTCATGAGGTCAAAACTGTGACATTCGTCTTCGTTGTGTCCAACTGAGTTACAGAAATTACAGTAGGGATTCTTAGGTACTTGAACATATCTCTGCAGCAGATAGCAATCTTCAAGTCGATGCTGGCCAGTTGTTCTACAGATCTCACAATATAGGACATTAGGGTTAAACAGGTTTGGTGCACCAGTATTCAAATAATTTGTTAATGCAGGACACTATTTTTTGTCATGACCTTCTGTCTTACATCGTGTACACCAAACCTCTTCTCGAATATATTTCCCTTTTTTCATGTCGTGAAGCTCCAAATCCATTTCTGCTAACTGTGCCTGTATCTGGGCTATTCCGGAGTTGTCTCCAACAGGAGTTGTTTCAAGTTTCATAGCAATTTCCAACGCCTCTTGCTTATCAGCAACCTTCTATTGCATAAGTGGAGTCCTAATATGAGGCAATAGTGCTGCAATGAACCATTCTTTATGTTGTTTTGGTCCAATAGTGAAGATAACTTGATCCAACAGAACCTTGAACCTCTGATCAAAGTCCCAAACTGATTCACCAAGCTTCTGCTGAATTTCTCTTAGTTCAGTTATACACTGTGACTCCGATTTAGGCTTCTTGAATTCTTTGATCGTTGTTTTTTTAATATCAATCAAGATATAGTTCTGAGTACTGGAAAACTTCATAAACCAGGTCAAAGATCGGTCTCTGGAAGAGGTGACCATCTGCGTTGTTCTTGTATTTTGATCCATAATATTCTTAGCAGTCCACACAGCTTCGCATAAGAACCAAAACTGTTCAGGATCCTCTAATCCAATTCCTTTAAAAATTGGGAGCTTGATATCATCATTCATATGGGCCATAGTGAATCGAGGGGAGGGAGGAGAGGGAGGAGGAGGGAGACTGGTAACAGGAGGAAGGGAACTGACTGAGGTAGACTGACCTGCGACGGGACTACTCGAGCTAGGGTTTCTTTCAAACTGCAAAGGGTTCTCAGGGATAACAGATCTTCACTGCGGAGTTATAGGAGAGTTTCTAACAAAAGGGGTTTCTTCAGATTCTTCAGGACCTAATGAGGTATAATCGGTATTCTGACCTAAACTATAGGATCCAAGAGTTTTCTTGTATCTTTTACCGTTACGAAGCAAACCACTTTGCTCGTCGAAGTCACTTTCACTTCCAAACATAGGTTAGTAGCAATAAATCTAGCAATCTGATTGGATAAGCAATATGCCTTTCTCAGCCAAGAGCATTTTAATTTTTAGACTTAATGAATTCAGGTACTTACCCCTTGGTCCTTTGAAAAACTGTCTTTCTGCTTCGCTGAAAGAATTATGTATGTCGATGGAGAACTTCGTCACAAATGCTTCAAGGTTTTGCGTTGTCCAGAAGTCAACAGCTCTTGATACCGCGTTGTTCACACTTTTCAACAGCTTAATTATTTCTAGGATCCAGTCAAGAGACTGATCTTCTTTGAAGTTTGTCTTTCTTTCTTTCAACCTGGATAACCACTGGTGCAATTCTATGTGGATACTAGCAAAGAAAATTTCATAAATATCAGTAAAAACGTACCTTTGCAAGAAGTTGTCTGAGCAACGACGAGGGTTCTTATTCTCTTGTTCAGCAAATTTCAGATAAGTATCTCCAACCCAGTCACTGATTTCTTTTACTGAGGGCCTCCAAATCATATCCCTCTAGGTACGACGTAGATCCTTCTTGAAGCAGATACTGGTTCAACCGGCAACGGAACCAATTTGTTGGGTGATGGGGCAGACCCAGGTTCTTATGTTTTTATCTTCGCACCAACAAACAGACCCACAGTGTTGGCCCTTTCGGCAACAACCTGCGAACAGGTTGCAGTCTCACCCGAAACAGCTATGGCGTGCTGCAGAATCAGGTTTCTGCAGGCGAAAGAGGGATATTACTATACCTTTAGCCTTAAAAAATAGTAATTATGCAATACATGTCAAAACCCCAAAATTTCCGAAAATATTAAAATTTTGAAAATACAAATAAATATCATTAACGCAGTCAGCTAATTGTTTTTAATTAGTTATATGTTACTGATTTTGTAAACTGAATTATCTACTTGATCATGTTTGTCTTAAGGAATAATTCTTTTTCAGTTTTAATAACTTGTTTTTCTTTGCAACCACAAGGTAGATCTGTCTTGGTGATCTGGGGCTTACTTAGCTTTGAGCTAATGCAGAAATTTTACCTGCCCTTATAGACTTACAAGTAAGAAGATCCGGTGCTGCTTGTCAGAAGCATTCAGATATTTGTACGTTGCAAAATTTAATAGCTCAGTAAAAGAATATAATGCTTTTCAATTTCAACTGCTTTATGAGGTAAAACTTTTAAATCGTTATTCTCTTTAAAGGCATCATGGAATGTGAGATTCAGTCCTATCCGTGTTAGCGACAGTTACTCTTTTCCTCTCGTGGTAGTTTATAATTTTTATTGAGTTCCATACTCTGTGATGTTTACTCATACTTACCATGATTGTCGTGTGCACACATCTTAACCTCCTTTACAGGTAGAATAAATATAACAGGATTATTACGTAAATAGTCTATCTTAAAATGTGAACATAACCCTTTAAGTCTTAAAACATTTTGGTTACTACCTGTGATGTGAGTGTAAAGTGCAGAAGTTAAAAATATTTCTATACTAATAATCCTTCTTTCAAAACTTGGAGTTTTAAAAGGGATTATTTCCTTATTATATACTACTTCCAAATTAGACTAATATAGTGTTCTTGAATTAAATTCTTCTGCATATAAGTTGCTAGGATTGTATTATTCAGTTATGGTTCACATATCATAAGGAAATCAATGTCAATCCCCTTATAAATTTTAAGACTTAACTTGTTCAAATGCAATTCTTAATAGTTTAATAATTACATAATCAAAGGCAAATGAGGTTAACGTTACCAAGGATATTTATCATAGATTGATTCTAAAACTTCCCTTATAACAACCAATAGTATAAATTCAGGTTAGAGTTATAGTTATTGGTTGAGCCAATATTTTACAATGCATAAAGAAGGTGCAAAGTATGAATACAAGGGGCAAAGAATAAACCATGTTTCATGATCAGTTTATATTTTAACTTTGTTTTAAAGTTCTATAAGCTTTTACAAAATGCCTCCTTTACTTGCATTTTCGAGCTAGGGTAAGTATTGTTTCTACTCTTATTATGATGCAAATATTTGGTTGAATGAGTAATTGTTGTAAGCAATATTCTCACCAAGAAAATAAATGTTATTAATTCCTTTTTATAACAAAATTATAAGACTTTATTACTACCATGATTATAATTGTTTGATGAAGAATGTTTGCATAGTATAGAGAAAAGGTCATGCAAAATACCATGCCATGATGTACATAAGGCTAAACTCGACTTAAGTTTTATGAATACCATAACTTATTAAGCAAAGGGTCGTAGTATTCCCCATGACTTTGATGATTGTTATGGAAAAGTGTTTATAGTAATGATTTGTAATTTACCATGTATCTTGCATGCTAGGTTGACAAAGGGAACGATGATTATATTGGAACCTTTGATTTGCCAATAATCGGAAATGATTCTCTTGGTTTTCAAGGCTCGTCGGGACTATGTAACTGTACCCACCGCATGAAAATAATTTGCATGGGATGTGGCAACACTATGGCCAAGCATTGTATGATTATACGGGCAATTTCGAACCCTAGCTTGACATTCCACCGTCATCTTCAGGCCTTCGGCCACTCTGCTACCATGCTCTCGTCTGCTTTGTCGCTTGCCTTTGTTGTCAGTAGTCTCCCTTCTCACTGGTTCTCCTTATAAGCTCACCCCGAAAGCTTAACAGAGAAGTGATGTCACGAAATTGTATGTTACTTGGGTTTCGGTTTGTGATACTTTCTCCAGGGCTTTACCTTCGTAGCTAGCTCCATTCTGAATATTTCGACTGTAAAGGGTTTTCTCCCTCCTTGGCCTGGCACTGCGAGTATTGGTCTTGCGTTTCAGAATTGCTGGGGCGTAGGGTTTCACTGTAGAATAGTTTCCTTTTGGCTGTAAAGTGACGACCCAAGCGTGTTTACTTGCTATGCTTTCTGCTCCTATACTCAGTCGCTGTTGGTTGTTTATGGTGATAGTAAACTCCTTCTCTCTTGCAGCAGATGAAGCGTCTCATTCTCCTCGTGCTGGTGGTTTCTCTTCTGCTTGTTGGTGGTTGTGTTACAGTAAAATTTTAGGTAACAGCGCTGATAACCCTTCCATTAACTTTTCAATTTTATTTTAATACATGAATGTTTACTTTGGATACAAGTTTAAACACTATCGTCTCTTCATTGGTTGCAGGTGTTGGTTTGGCCTTCTGTGTAGACAGAGTAAGACTGGAACGGTTGCTAGCTTACGGTAAGCCTTGGAATCTCCATGGCAATTCTAACTTGTCCGATCCCTTATGGGATATTTATGGCTTGGTCACCATGGCCTGTAAAACCCATGTGGTTTTGGGTTTACCTGGTTATTTGGTTCGCTATTTAATGGATGATGAAACCCCTGCTTGAAGTGGGGTTTTTCGGCTTAGGCCGTGACTGTAATTTTGGTTCTGTTCAGTTACTGTGTAAATAAATATGTAAAAGATGGAAAGGTTGTAAAGTCTCACTCTGTGAATTTTGTTTAAGGCCGTGAGTACACAACTGAATTAGGCTCTTCCAGTTTGTTATCTCTGTTGTACATTTTGCTACTAGCATGGTTTTACCCTAACTTTGTGATGAAAAGCTGTATATACAGTATCTTTTTGAAATATCTTTTTGTTTACATTATAGTACTGAAATTTATTTGTTTTACTTGTATTATATATATAATTTTTTACGCTCGGCAAATTGAGCATATCTATGTTCTTTACTTAGATTCCTGTAAGTTATTATATTTAATTTATATTTTGTAAAATTATTCAAGGTAACTGTATAATGTTTTATAAGAACTTACTTTAACTCCCTCTGTTCTAATAAGGTTATAAATGTCATTCATATTGTTTAACTTTTAGGATTTACGTAATTTTCAATATTCTTGCAGATACATTTGTGTAACTAATAGTTACCTCTTTTTTAAGTGTAAAAAGTGTAATACTTACTATTTATTATAGTGATATTGGATGTTATTTTACCTGCAAGTATTATTGTTCCTACAATTTATCTATATTTTATTTTTATTCTTTGTCTATTATAGTTATATAATGAGATATTATTTTATTGTTATAATATTGTACTTCTATACAAAATAACATTTATAGGTACCTTCTATATTCTATAATTTAATATTTATAACATTAAAGAATAATATAAACTGTCTATTTTATTTTCTTTAGAATGTAATGCAGTATTTGTTTTTAAATTATAAAGGAACAAGTTCCTACCTGTAGAACTTGCTCAAGTTTAGTTAGATAAAGAATCTAGATAAATTAATCACATTAACAGCCGTAAGTAAATTATGAAACTAACTAGCTTCTCTGTAGAATGAAATCAAATTTTAGCTATTCTTATTCACAGCTTGGTTTCTAAACAATCAGTAGTTAATTATCCTAAAAATGGAAAGAAATAATTGTAGAGTTGAAAAAACAATTCTATTTAGTCTAAACCTGCTCTAGTTTAATCAGTAGATTCTTTTCTTTCAGCGTCAAAATAAATAATAACATTACTGAAAGTGAATACTGTATCAAGAACTGTTTTTCCTACCAATCACCTACTATTGTCGGTAAATAATATAGCTTCTTTTTCCATTTCTAACAATCTAACATTCTCAGTCCAGATTTAACATTACTCTGTGTACATATGATATTTCTTCTGATAACGATAAAAAGTAAACATTCTATTATTCAAAACTAACATCTTATTCTGTATTTGCATCCTAATTTCTTTAAATAATTTCACTACCTATGTTGGAGTACAATCTAGATTACTCCAGATGAGGAAAAACACAGGTAGGGTTTGTTTCTCATTAAGCATAATTTTCATTACTAAACAAACTAAGATATTATATTCTGTGAGTTTATACACTATAAACTGCAAATGCATCATTCATTCATACACAGATAATAGAATAGAAACTAATAAATAGTAGAACCTGTTCTTAGAGCTTGGATGGCAACAGCAATGGGAGGCCGTTCCTCCCTACCAACTCCTGGAGAGCGCTCAAACAGCGACTCCTCGGGACCCTCGAGCTTGCTCTGGTCTCCCTGGATGGAACTAGGTGCAGCAATAATCAAGTACCAGTCTTTGAGACTTAATACCAATCCTGAACTTGTCAGTCAATTCTCTCAGCTAACAAGCTATATCAGACCAATTTACTGCAGCTTTTCTCTCAGAACACCTTCCTTACAGTTTTCCCTTTTTTCCTCAATGAATTCCTTGAAGTGCATTCCACCTGAATGATTCTTCTCCTGGAAAATATCTGAGAAGCCTTAGCTCTATTCATTGGGTACTTTTAAAAGATTGCCTAGGTCTTTTTTTTGGGTTAGTTATCATTAATTGAGCCACCTGCTCTGATCCAACTTTCTTGGGGGATCATGACCCCAAATGTAGGGAAGTTGCCACCTGCAACATAGGAAGTGTTTGAGGATGCAGCCATTTGTATTTTTCCCTCCACCTAGTTCCTCCACCAATTTGACCAGTAACACTCTTATTAATAGCTCTCCCAAGCTGTTGTCTCCACTTTTTATTTATTAAAATAAAATATTCAGAATTACATTCCACTTCTTTTGACTCTGTTGAGTCATCAGTTTCTACTTAGCATTAAACTTAACATAATGTCTTAGGAATCTAATTAAAACAATTAACATTATTTTACAAAATTGGGGTATGTGACATACACACTCCTTTAAAATGTAACATCGTCCTCGATGTTACTTATTCTTCATCCTCTGTAGTCCCTTGGAACAAATTCGGGTACATGCTTCCCGCATCTTACTTTCCAGTTCCCAAGTGGCCTCTTTAGGACTAAGGTGCTTCCATTTCACCTTCACCTGTCCAATGGTGCGGTTCCGCAGTGTAATTTTCTTCCTCCCAAGGATACAGTCCGGTTCCACCAGAATTTCTCCTTCTGTTTCCACTTGTACAACATTCCAATCAACCACATGAGTAGCATCATGAACATACTTTTTCAGAATAGAGATATGAAAAACATTATGTACTTTCAAGTTAGGTGGTAATGCTAGCTGGTAAGCAACTTGACCAATTCTAGATAAAATTTCAAATGGACCACAGTAACGTGGTGCTAACTTTGCACAACTCCCCAGTATTAGAGAGATTTTATTTGGCCTTGCCTTGATGAACACATGTTCACCTACCTGGAACTCCTGGGGAGTTCCTTTCAAGTCTGCTTGATTTTTTTTCCGATCCTATGCCACCTTCAAATTTCCCTGCACTTGCTTCACAATCTCTTCCATTTCTTTCAACAATTCTGGTCCTAACACTAATCTATCAACTGGATTAATCCAAGAGATAGGAGTGTTGCATTTGCGTCCATATAAAATTTCAAATGGACTAAATTTAGCTGATGACTGATAGTTATTATTATATGTGAACTCTGCTAGATGTAAGTAGTCTTCCCACTTACCTGGCTGATCTTTCACATACATCCTCAATAAATCCTCTAGTACCTAATTTACTCTTTCAGTTTTCCCATCCGTTTGAGGATGGAAGGAGGTACTGAAATTCAATGTTGTATTTAATTCCTTAAACAAGGACTTCCAAAAAATTTCTGTGAATTTAGGATCCCTGTCTGAGATTATAACCTTCGGTACTCCATGTAACCAAAAAATATTCTTTAAGAAGATATCAGCTATATTGGCAGCCTTGTAAGTAGTTTTAACAGGAATAAAATGTGCTGCCTTGCTTAACTTATCAACCACCACCATAATAGAGTCATTTTGATTCTGATTTCTGGGTAGTCCAGTAATAAAATCTAAGCTAATCACTTCCCATTTCTAGCTAGGAATAGGTAAAGGTTGTAACAAACCAGCTGGGTGTTGGTGTTCGGTTTTCACCTGTTGACATTCTAAACACCTTGCAATGTATTCAGCTACCTCAGATTTCATTTTTGGCCAAAAATATTCTTTTCTTAGCATGGTTACAGTCTTTTGATAACCTGGGTGTCCTGAATATGGTGTTTTATGGACTTCATCCAGAATTAACAACTTAACCTTAGGAATATTAGGTACATATAATTTATCTTCAAATAATAAAAATTCATCTTTATTTAAACTATACCCTTTTATTAAGCTTTATATAGGTTCTTCTTTAGCTGTAATTTGCAATTTCTAATAAATTTCATCTTGTTTTACCCCTTCTTTAAGCTGTTCATTTAAATTAGAAGCATAAGTGTTGATTGCTGCTGTAAAGTTCAACTTTGCATTTCTCCTTAATGCATCAGCTACCTTATTTTCCTTACCCTTTATGTGCTGGATTTCGAAATCATATTCACTCAGGAAGGCTAACCACCTTGCTTGTCTTGTGTTTAAATTAGGCTGATCTAAAAGATATTTCAGTCCTTTATTATCAGTCATTAAAATAAAATTTTTGCCTATTAAATGATGTCGCCACATTTTTAAGGCGTGTATGATAGCCACAAGTTCTAGATCATAAGTTGCGTAATTCTTTTCGTGAATTTTTAACTTTCTAGACTCATAGGCAATGGCATGCCTGTCTTGAGTTAGAACACAACCTAAGCCATCATTACAGGCATCAGTGCATACTACAAAGTCCTTATTAGGGTCTGCTATTCTTAGAATAGGTGCACTGGTCAATAAGGTTTTTAATTTCTTAAAACTTTCTTCACATTTTGAGTTCCAATCAAATTTATTGCCTTTCTTTTGCAAGGAAGTGATCGGATTTGCTATTCTTGAAAGGCCTTCAACGAATCTCCGGTAATAACCAGTAATTCCCATGAATGACCTAACATCCGTTACATCTTTAGGAACCGGCCAATATTTGATTGCCCGAATCTTTTCTGGATCTACAGAAATACCTTCCTTAGTCACTATGTGACCTAAGTACTGAATTTCATCTTTAAAGAAGTCACACTTGCTAAACTTCGTGAAGAGTTGATGCTGTCGCAACTCTTGTAAAACTATCTTTAGGTGTTCTTTATGTTCTTCTTCCGTTTTAGAGTAAATTAGGATGTCGTTGATAAACACGACCACAAATTTATCTAAATATTTATGCATTATATTTCTCATTAAGCACATAAAGACAGCTGGGGCGTTAGTAAGCCTGAATGGCATTACAACAAACTCGTAGTGTCCATACCTTGTTCTAAAGGCTGTCTTGAAGATATCCTCATATTTAATTTTTACTTGATGATATCCTGACCTCAAATCTATCTTCGAAAACACCGTGGCTCCACGTAGTTGATCAAACAGATCATCTATGCGGGGCAACGGATATCTATTTTTAATAGTCATCTTGTTTAGCTGACGGTAGTCTATGCATAGTTGCATAGTTTTGTCTTTATTTTTAACAAAGATGACTGGTGCTCCGCAAGGAGACACACTAGGTCGAATGTACTTTTTATCAATTAACTCTTTTAATTGTGATTTTAGCTCATTAAGTTCTAAAATGTTCATCCGATAAGGAGCTTTTGAGCTACGTACCGCACCCGGTACCAGCTCAATAGTGAAATCCAATTCCCTCCTTGGAGGTAATCCTAAAATTTATTCTGGGAATACGTCAGTAAATTCTTTTAAAATAGGATTATTTTGTATTTTTAACTTATCTGTTTCAGATTTACTTGCCTCATCTGTGATAGTTACTGCATAGGCTTTACATCCTTTTCTAACAGGTCTTTTAAGTTGTAAGGCAGAAATCTGCCTTATTATAGTTTTTCTAGGAATACCCTTAACTTTTACTGGTTGTTCATCACTATTTAAGCACGTGAAAGTTTTTTCGTAACAATTTAAAACTGCCTTATGCTGTTCTAACCAATCCATGCCAATCAATAAATCATATGAGCCAAGTGGAAAAACATTAAGCTTAACTGTAGTTTTAAATTCATCCATAAGTAAAGAACATTCTTTCACAAAACAGGTTATTTTTCTTTTTTCCCCAGTGGCCAATTGAACTAACCAAGAATTTTCAAACTTATCGACAGACAACTTACATTTTTCCACTATCTGAGGTGCAATATAACTGAGACTAGCTCCTGGATCAATTAGAATAGTTATAGGGGTCTGATTAATCATACCTTCTACTTCCACCATGGAAGTCTGATAGTCATCTTGGTGATTCTCCAAAGGTGCGTTAATTCTGGGCATGCTCCTCGCTAGTTCCTTGATGGTCATCTCCTCCTACACAGTATGAATATTGCTGACTAACTTTTTCTGGTTTGGATAGACCGAAGCATAGTGCGGGCCATTACATTCCCAACACTTAACAGGTTCTTTACGTTCAAAACTCTTGGTAAAATTTCCATGGTTATTTGCAGCTTCCTTGCCCTTGAAATTATTCGAATTGTTGAAAGTACCATTCCTATTTCCCTGGAAATTTTTGTTGTTAGAATAATTTTTAGTCTTATTATTCTTGAAATTCCTATGAGGTACAAATTCCTTCTTCTTAAACTCAGGCTAATTGTTATTTTTCTTATCCTTCCAATTGGCCAAGCTTTCCTTCTTCTGGTTCTACTCAAAACAAAAATTAGCCTTCCTCATAGCTTCCTCCAGAGTCTTCGGGTTATCATACTCAATTATGTCCTTAATATGATACGGTAGACAGCTGAGAAATCGCTACACTTTAGGTTTCTCGTCTACTAGGTAAGGTACATACCTAAGAAAGCTTAAGAATTTACTGTTCAAATCCTTCATAGTCATTGAACCTAACTTCAATTCATAAAACTCTTTAGCTCTTTCTTTGTAATATTGCTCGAACAAAAATTTGTTCTTGAAATGCCTTTTAAAGGTACTCCAATTAACTTTTTTTTCTTTGATACCCTTTACTCTTTTCAGATCTTGCCACCATATGTCAGCTTTTCTGGAGAGATTATATATTGCCATCCTTTCCTTTAACTGATTAGAGTAATTATATATATGAAAATACTTATTCTTCCCGGATAACCAGGACTCTGCTTCGTCCCCTTTTTCGGTCTCTCCATTAAAAGTTGGGGGCTTTATCTTTTTAAACTTCCCTAAAATTTCCTCATATGGTCTGTATTTCTTCTTTCTGTCATACAAATCAGCCTCACTACTGTCACTAGTAGTATGGTAACTTTGTCGTTCACCGAACCCTTCGGATGATGAACTACTTTCAGTTTTCGCCAGCTTCATCTTTTTAGATCTTCTTTGATGACTAACATCCTCAGATTCTGATCTTCTGCTCCTTCCTTCAGTTTGGAACTTTTCTATTAAAATTTGGTTCAATTCTCCCTGAGCCTTCAAAATCCTCTCATTCTCCTTCTTGACTAATTCCATTTCAGTCATCAAATATTTTACAATATGCAACAGCTCTAAAGAGTTAGCAGTCCCCTCTTCTAACATAGGTTCTCTAGGAAAATTTCTTATTTCTGTATCTTGGGACTCCTCCTATGCATACTCTTCCAGTTTTTCCGTACCTTCTTGTTAAACTTCAGAAAAAGAAATTTTCTATTCTTAACATAAAATATATATATATATATATATTAGCATCTTATTTTAATTTACCGTTCTATGAAAGCTAGTTGGGTTGCATCAAGGCCTAGTGTTTGAACCTTGTGCTCTGATACCACATGTCAAAACCCCAAAAATTTTGAAAAATTTAAAATTTTGAAAATACAAATAAATCTCATTAACGCAGTCAACTAATTGTTTTTAATTAGTTATATGTTACTGATTTTGTAAACTAAATTATCTACTTGATCATGTTTGTCTTAAGGAATAATTTTTTTCAGTTTTAATAACTTGTTTTTCTTTGCAACCACAAGGTAGATCTGTCTTGGTGATCTGGGGATTACTTAGCTTTGAGCTAATGCAGAAAGTTTACCTGCTCTTACAGACTTACAGGTAAGAATATCCGGTGCTGCTTGTCAGAAGAATTCAGATATTTGTACGTTGCAAAATTTAACAGCTAAGTAAAAGAATATAATGCTTTTCAATTTCAACTGCTTTATGAGGTAAAACTTTTAAATCGTTATTCTCTTTAAAGACATCATGGAATGTGAGATTCAGTCCTATCCATGTTAGTGACAGTTACTCTTTTCCTCTCATGGTAGTTTATCATTTTTATTGAGTTCCATACTCTGTGATGTTTACTCATACTTACCATGATTGTCGTGTGCACACATCTTAACCTCCTTTACAGGTAGAATAAATATAACAAGATAATTACATAAATAGTCTATCTTAAAATGTGAACATAACCCTTTAAGTCTTAAAACATTTTGGTTACTACCTGTGATGTGAGCGTAAAGTGCAGAAGTTAAAAATATTTCTATACTAATAATCCTTCTTTCAAAACTTGGAGTTTTAAAAGGGATTATTTCCTTATTATATACTACTTCCAAATTAGACTAATATAGTGTTCTTGAATTAAATTCTTCTGCATATAAGTTTCTAGGATTGTATTATTCAGTTATGGTTCACATATCATAAGGAAATCAATGTCAAGCCCCTTATAAATTTTAAGACTTAACTTGTTCAAATGCAATTCTTAATAGTTTAATAATTACATAATCAAAGGCAAATGAGGTTAACGTTACCAAGGATATTTATCATAGATTGATTCTAAAACTTCCTTTATAACAACCAATAGTATAAATTCAGGTTAGAGTTATAGTTATTGGTTGAGCCAATATTTTACAATGCATAAAGAAGGTGCAAAGTGTGAATACAAGGGGCAAATTATAAACCATGTTTCACGATCAATTTATAGTTTAACTTTGTTTTAAAGTTTTATAAGCTTTTACAAAATGCCTCCTTTACTTGCATTTATGAGCTAGGGTAAGTATTGTTTATACTCTTATTATGATGCAAATATTTGGTTGAATGAGTAATTGTTGTAAGCAATATTCTCACCAAAAAAATAAATGTTATTAATTCCTTTTTATAACAAAATTATAAGACTTTATTACTACCATGATTATAATTGTTTGATGAAGAATGTTTGCATAGTACAGAGAAAAGGTCATGCAAAATACCATGCCATGATGTACATAAGGCTAAACTCGACTTAAGTTTTATGAATACCATAACTTATAAAGCAAAGGGTCATACTATTCCCTACGACTTTGATGATTGTTATGGCAAAGTGTCTACAGTAATGATTTGTAATTTACCATGTATCTTGCATTCTAGGTTGACAAAGGGAACGATGATTATATTGGAACCTTTGATTTTCCAATAATCGGAAATGATACTCTTGGTTTTCAAGGCTCGTCGGGACTATGTAACTGTACCCACTGCATGAACATAATTTGCATGGGACGTGGCAACACTGTGGCCAAGCATTGTATGATTACAAGGGAAATTTCGAACCCTAACTTGACATTCCACTATCGTCTTCGGGCCTCCGGCCGCTCTTCTACCATGCTCTCGTCTGCTCTCTCACTTTCCTTTGTTTTCAGTAGTCTCCCTGCTCACTGGTTCTCCGTATAAGCTCGCCCCGAAATATTAATAGAGAAGTGCTGTCATGAAACTGTCTGTTACTTGGATTTCAGTTTGTGATACTTTCTCCAGGGTTTTACCTTCGTAGCTAGCTCCATTCTTAATCTTTCGACTGTAAAGGGTTTTCTCCCTCCTTGGCCTGGCACTGCGAGTAGTGGTCTTGCGTTTCAGAATTGCTGGGGAATAGGGTTTCACTATAGAATAGTTTCCTTTTGGCTGTAAAGTGACGACCCGAGCGTGTTTACTTGCTATGCTTGCTGCTCCTATACTCAGTCGTTGTTGGTTGTTTATGGTGATAGTAAACTCCTTCTCTCTTGCAGCAGATGAATGGTTTCATTCTCCTCGCACTGGTGGTTTCTCTTCTGCTTGTTGGTGGTTGTGTTACAGTAAAATTTTAGGTAACAGCACTAATAACCCTTCCATTAACTTTTCAGTTTTATTTTAATACATGAATGTTTACTTTCGATACAAGTTTTAACACTGTCGTCTCTTCGTTGGTTGCAGGTGTTGGTTCGGCCTTCTGTGTAGACAGAGTAAGACTGGAACGGCTGCTCGCTTACGGTAATCCTTGGACTCTCCATGGCAGTTCTACCTTGTCCAATCCCTTATGGGATATTTATGGGTTGGTCACCATGGCTTGTCAAACCCGTGCGGTTTTTGGGTTTACCTGGTTATTTGGTTCGCTATTTAATGGATGATGAAACCCTTGCTTGAAGCGGGGGTTTTCAGCTTAGGCCGTGACTGTAATTTTGGTTTTGTTCAGTTACGGTGTAAATAAATATGTAAAAGATGGAAATGTTGTAAAGTCTCACTCTGTGAATTTTGTTTGAGGCCGTGAGTACACAACTGAATTAGGCTCTTCCAGTTTGTTATCTCTGTTGTACATTTTGCTACTAGCATGGTTTTACCCTAACTTTGTGATGAAAAGCTGTATATACAGTCTCTTTTTGAAATATATTTTTGTTTACATTATAGTACTGAAATTTATTTTTTTTACTTGTATTATATATATAATTGTTTGCGCTCGGCAAATCGAGCATATCTATGTTCTTTACTTATATTCCTGTAAGTTATTATATTTGATTTATATTCTGTAAAATTATTCAGGGTAACTGTATAATGTTTTATAAGAACTTACTTTAACTCCCTCTGTTCTAATAAGGTTATAAATGTCGTTCATATTGTTTAACTTTTAGGATTTATGTAATTTTCAATATTCTTGCAGATACATTTGTGTAACTAATAGTTACCTCTTTTTTAAGTGTAAAAAGTGTAATACTTACTATTTATTATAGTGATATTGAATGTTATTTTACCTGCAAGTATTATTGTTCCTACAATTTATCTATATTTTATTTTTATTCTTTGTCTATTATATTTATATAATGAGATATTATTTTATTGTTATAATATTGTACTTCTATACAAAATAACCTTTAGAGGTACCTTCTATATTCTATAATTTAATATTTATAACATTAAAGAATAATATAAACTGTCTATTTTATTTTCTTTAGAATGTAATGCAGTATTTGTTTTTAAATTATAAAGGAACAAGTTCCTACCTGTAGAACTTGCTTAAGTTTAGTTAGATAAAGAATCTAGATAAATTAATCACATTAACAGTCGTAAGTAAATTATGAAACTAACTAGTTTCTCTGTAGAATGGAATCAAAGTTTAGCTAGTCTTATTCACAGCTTGGTTGCTAAACATTCAGTAGTTAATTATCCTAAAACTGGAAAGAAATAACTGTAGAGTTGAAAAAACAATTCTATTTAGTCTAACCCTGCTCTAGTTTAATCAGTAGATTCTTTTCTTTTAGCTTCAAAATAAATAATAACATTACTGAAAGTGAATACTGTATCAAGAACTGTTTTTCCTACCTATCACCTACTACTGTCGGTAAATAATATAGCTTCTTTTTCCATTTCTAACAATCTAACATTCTCAGTCCAAATTTAACATTACTCTGTGTACATATGATATTTATTCTGATAACGATAAAAATTAAACATTCTATTATTCAAAACTAACATATTATTCTGTATTTGCATCCTACTTTCTTTAAATAATTTCACTACATGTGCTGGAGTACGATCTGGATTACTCCAGATGAGGAAAAACACAGGTAGGGTTTGTTTCTCATTAAGCATAATTTTCATTACTAAACAAACTAAGATACTCTATTCTGTGAGTTTATACACTATAAACTGCAAATGCATCATTCATTCATACACATATAATAGAACAGAAACTAATAAATAGTAGAACCTATTCTTAGAGCTTGGACGACAACAGCAATGGGAGGTCGTTCCTCCCTACCAACTCTTGGAGAGCACTCAAGCAGCGACTCCTCAAGACCCCCGAGCTTGCTCTGGTCTCCCTAGCTGGAACTAGGTGCAGCAGTAATCAAGTACCAGTCTTTGAGACTTAATACCAATCTTGAACTTGTCAGTCAATTCTCTCAGCTAACAAGGTGTATCAGACCAAGTTACTGCAGTTTTTCTCTCAAAACACCTTCCTTATAGTTTTCCCTTTTTTCCCCAATGAATTCCTTGAATTGCATTCCACCTGAATGATTCTTCTCCTGGAAAATATCTTAGCAGCCTTAGCTCTATTCATTGGGTACTTTTAAAAGATTGCCTAGGTCTTTTTTTTTGGTTAGTTGTCATTAATTGAGCCACCTACTCTGATCCCACTTTCTTGGGGGATCATGACCCCAAATGTAGGGAAGTTGCCACCTGCAACATAGGAAGTGTTTGAGGATGCTTCCACTTGTCTTTTGCCCTCCACCTAGTTCCTCCACCAATTTGACCAGTAACACTCTTATTAATAGCTCTCCCAAGCTGTTGTCTCCACTTTTTATTTATTAAAATAAAATATTCAGAATTACATTCCACTTCTTTTGACTCTGCTGAGTCATCAGTTTCTACTTAGCATTAAACTTAACATAATGCATTAGGAATCTAATTAAAACAATTAACATTATTTTACAAAATTGGGGTATGTGACAATACAGAGCTTCGACATTCACTTAAATAACTTTGCAGTACAGTTAAAAAGACAATTCTTGCTCAACCCTTAACTGGGAATTCACAGTGAAGTTATTACTTAACTATTTATCTTACTTTATCATTCATCTACTTATTAGTGGCATAAAAACATAACAAGAAAAATAAAAAGAACCACCACAACACAAGATATACGTGGTTCACCCCCAGGGTAGGGGGCTACATCCACAGAACTACGTTTATATTCAACACTTTACAAAATAACACAGTTATGATCTACGCACTCAGCTGTAGATCTTCTAAACAGCCAAAAACTGTGCACTTAGCTGCAGACTCTTTCTTCTAAAACCCTCTATGCGCTTAGCTACAGAGGTCGTCCACACACTCAGCTGGGACTTAACCTTAACCCAAAAATAGACCTTAGCTTCTTCGCATCACATTATCATCATAACACAAAAGCTTCTACAATTTCCCCTAAGTCCTTTACATAAGTGCCTATTTATACAATTGCACTATTACAATACCATGGGATTAAACCATGGGTACCCAAAAACCATGGGACATTTACAAAAAGAGGTGCTTCGACCTAACCCCGAAACCCCTAAGACTATTTTGGACCGCAACTCCGCTTACAAGCTTCGCACCAAAACCACGGAGTTGCCAAAATTAAGGACCTTCGAGGTCCGAGCCCCAACAAGAGACACCCAAACACATCCATAAGTCACCCCATACAACTTATACCCCACCTCCTCTTTCTCATATCTCATTCCCCAACATTTCCCCTAACTCATAGTAGCCCCCGCTCTTCCCCCCCAGCTCTTACTTACTCATACTAACCCCTGCCCCCCCTCTCTCTCTCCCTCCCCATAACTCTTACTAACCCCTTCTCCATTGTCTCTCACTCCCCAACTCATCCAACAACACCTAACTCCCACCCCC
>LPNX010856741.1:198112-228903 GCA_001517045.1 Pseudotsuga menziesii
TAACCCCCCTCTTCTTCCCTTAAACTCTAACCCCTCCCAATCCCTCCAATCCCCTAACAACTCCTTGTCCCTACATATGCTCCTAACCCCCATAACCAGCTATTGCATCCCCTCTACGACACCTAAATACCCCCACATTAATCTAACCCCTCCAAACCCCTACATGCCCCATGTTTATAGTAACATCTTATAGCATCCCTATGTATTCCCCTACCATTAACACCCCCCTCTTATATCTCTCTCCTCTCTTTGTCTTCCACCTTTTCTCATCCAACTACACCTAACCCCAACCCCCCCTCCTCTTCCCCTCTCTCTCTATGGTTCACACACATCCATTATTGTTTTAAAACAATAGTTAGGGGGAATAGAGGGGTGTGTGTTAGGGGGCTAAGACTTAGGGACTGCTTGTTAATTCCCCCTAAACATTGAATTATCCCTTCTCATTGTAACCACCTTCTTAAATGTTGCTAAACATTAGTCGATCATAACACATACATGCTATAGATGGTGAAAATGCGCATGCGTTTTGGATGATAATAGTGTGTGCACGTTATTTCTCTATATAAAAAACATTAGTCCCTGTCTGAGAAACACTTTAATATATTTCAAGCATTTTTCACAATCTGCATGCAATTTCAGGTTATAGACAGTGTGTTCACTCTCTTCATCACCAGATTATCACACAAAATTTTGATTGCATTAACCATCTCCATCACAAGTGTCTAAGGATTTCTTGGAGCATGGTATATATTGGAAAAGGGTCAAGCATTCAATAGAAAAACAATATAAACCATCTCCAACTATTCATGTTAGAGCATCTCCACCATTGTTTTTCTTGCAATTGAGGAGCTAGCAAAGGGAATATTTCATTGGTCATTGTGGTGAAGTATGTAGACACAATTGAGCAAGAAATAAACCAAGCTTGGGAAATTTCCCATTGAGGAGCATCATATAGCATCTCCGCCATTGTTTTTCTTGTAATTGAGGTGCTATAAAAGGAAACATTTAATTGATTGTTGTGGTGGAGTATGTAGACACAATTGAGAAAGAAAGAAACCAAGCTTGGGAAATATCCCATTGAGGATCACCATAAAGCATCTCTGCAATTGTTTTTCTTGAAATTGAGGAGCTAGCAAAGAAAACATTTCATTGGTCATTATGGTGGAGTGTCTAGACACAATTAAGCAAGAAAGAAACCAAGCTTTGGGAATCTCCAATTGAGGAGCACCATAGAGAATATCCACCATTGTTTTTCTTGCAATTGAGGAGATAGAAAAGGAAACATTTCATTGGTTATTTTGGTGGAGTATCTAGACACAATTGAGTGAGAAAGAAACCAAGATTAGGGAATGTTCCATTGAGGAGCACCATAGAGCATGTACACCATTGTTTTTCTTGCAATTTAGGATCTAGAAAAGGAAAACTTCCCCCCAATATCCCCCCTAAATTGAGTATCTAGACACAATTGAGTAAGAAAGAAACCAAGCTTGGGGAATATCCCATTGAGGATAACCATAGAGCATCTCCACCATTGTTTTTCTTTCAATTGAGGGGCATCAAAGGAAATATTTCATTGGTCATTGTTGTGGAGTATCTAGACAAAATTAAGAAAGAAAGAAACCAAGCTTAGGGAATCTCCCATTGAGGAGAACCATATATCATGATCACTGTGGTGATGAGAAATTCGCGCAATCGAGGAAGAAAATCGGCAAGGAAGAAGATACCCAATTAATTCCTTGAAGAAATTAGAGAAAAGAAAATAAATGACATACCCAATTGAAGATTCTCTATGGACACTCAACCAATTCTGGTTGTAGAGGATGCCACAGTTATTCCTACCAATCAACAACAAGACAGAAAAAAGCATTCACTCAAGGGGCCCTCAGTTTCCATATTAGTTGAAGAACGAGCATTGCATGGAACTGATCAAGGAGTAAAATGTAGGTCCATATCAAGGACACCTGAAACCTTTCCATATTTACATGGATGGGGGTATACAAGTGAAACAATTAGAGAGTCATTACATTGCGACCATATTCTTGAAGAAGACAATGTTTTTCAAACCACCCACGAGGATTTCCAATTCCCAATGTTTGACCGAAAGCAAGAGATGGGAGGACATGAATATCATGCAAGATATGGGAGGACATGAATATCATTTTGAAACACCATACCAACTGGGCGATATGGTACAAGGTGCAATTCCAACCTCAAAACATATACAGATCGATGAAAGTCTCATTTGTTCGCTTGAAGGTACATTGTCTAAGCGCGGTATTGAATATCAATATCAACATATACTTTTCAACTATTTTGATTCTAAATGTGTAATGTCCCTTTTTTCTAATTTTTATTAAGATGACCATTTTTTTGCTTTTTTCCCTATTTCGACCTTTGACTAGTTATGATGTCTAGGTCTCCAAATTGAACCAAGTGCTCCCAAATATTCTGAGAAGGTATGTGAATGATATTAAGACTTTAATATTATGTTCAGGGGTTATTTATGACCCTCCAAATACTTATTCAAACTTTTTTAATATTCTGGCCAAGGTGGGAGTCTTCACTAGCAAATTGGGGTTCCAATTCCCCATGGGTAAATGGTGAAAATGGTTTCTCAAATGCTCCAAACCCCACTCAAATTTATGAAAATATGTAGAGTATGTTTAAGTTACATTTTTAAGGTCTCATATGCATAATTATTCAGTTTATATAGGCTGTTATAACAATCTCTCAAACAGCTACAAAATCACTAATTTGACCCTTGGGGAAATGGCATCAAATCTACTCCAAATGCAATTAAATTAAGTAAGATGACTTCAAATTCTTAAGTGCTGAACATTAAAATTATGATACTCATAAATTAAATTCCATTCATCATAAATATATCATATATACATTCTCCCATTCAAAATAATCAGCATTACCATGGCATACAACAATATAGTGGGGGAAATTGTCATTGTTTTCTCATTAATATTTACTTTTACATACAACCCTTTGGTATTTAGACATTATAATTTATTAATATGAATAAAATATCATATTACATTTATTACAATCAAAAATGGGTCAAGAGAATCTCTCTCAAAGAGTACAATATCTCACCCAAAGCGCAATCCCTTCGTGAGCAGGAATATGCAATAAAAACTCAAAATGGTTGAGAGAAAGTGCTGCACTAGAAGGAACCACCAGTTTCCCTATATATTACACCTACAAATACAAACTCCATTTAATCTCCATGAAATACCTAAGTTTCCTCTCCAAACACCAACTTGGATGGGAATCTTTCACCCTCAAAATTGAATAAGGCAAGAAACTAGTCATCCACTAGCTCTCTCAATTCACAAATGCAAATTTCTAAAATGATTAAAATATATTATATTGGTTGATTGTTATATTTTATAAACATACTTACCCCTCTAATGTTACCAATCCATCCAAAAAATCAAGCCAATTCGAATTCAGGTGTGTGCTCAAGATTTCCCATGTGTCCTCCCTTTCCTAACCTTCCATCTTTCCCCAATTCGAGTGGGAACCCATTGAGCTTCCCCAACTCATATGAGCGCCCTATTGGATGCCATATTTATACCTGACATGTTAGAATGGTCATATTTCAGACTTCATCTCTGCAATATGTCATAAATGTCATATCATCTTCATCATTGGTGTCATAGATGTCATAGATGTCAGGGAATCTAGCCCAAGTGTCCAAGAAGCTCCCATTGGACTCTTCCTCTCGCATGTAAGCTACATTTCCTTCCCAATTCGACCTATTAGGAATATGGAAAATTTTATTATCCTTCTAACTCATCCAATAATATTATGATTCCCATGGATTCGAAATTGCAAGAGGAGGATGCCATGTGGCACATAAATTCTAGCTTGTGTGCACCCCATAATCTCCATGTGTCTCCATGCTCCATTGCCACTTCAATTTTATATTGTATTTATTTAATTATATCCATTATTAAATATTTATTCCATTATAATATCTTAATATCATTTATTATCTCCCTTATTAAAATTCCAAATGTATCCATCCAAACTAGGAACCTAGTAGGATTGATGGAATTGTCCTTCTATGCAATTATTTAAAATGGGGAAATTACAGTCCTCCCCACCCAAGAGTGATTGTCCTAAATAAATTTCAGATTTTGATGCTGCAAAATCTTCATATTCCTCGCATCCTCATTTGGTACTCCTTCTCTTGGACCAAGTGCTCTCTTATGGTTTTTCTCATTGATTTTGTTTAGCTGCAACTTGAGTAGTGCACTCATGTACTGCAATTTTGTGTTCCCAAATGTAAAGATATGTGGATTATGCATATTGATATATCCAGTAACATCACCACTAACACCAAAAGTATTATTCAAATCCATAAAAAACAAATTTGTGCAAATAATCTTTACCTCCATATTTTGGAAACCTTTTCTGAACTTTCACCCCTTTTTGCTTCTGTATAATTCTTTGAAGTTGGTGTTGAGTTACCAAACTTTGAGTTTATTAATATTCCAAGAAAATTTCAGAGAGGAACCACCATTATTGTTGCTTCACTACTATGATTACAATCACCTTCTCAAGTTGTGAATCAATCTCCAATGCTTCTTGTTTCCCCCAAAATTGAAACCAATGAGAGAAAAAATGATCCCAGGATCCCATATGATCCTGATACATGCATGGTGTGAAATGTCTATGATGAAATTCCATGAAAACCAAGCATGTGAAAATTGAATCCATTTCTCAAAGGGTCTCCCATGTAGGAAACTCGAACACGGCTCTACAAAGATGAACTCAAACAATTGAAGGTTGGTTTGCTTTCTCAAACCAACAGTCAAATTGCTACTCCAAGTGAGATGAAACCAAGCAATTCCAGGATCCCATTTCTTGCATTGCACCCTTCCAAACATAATGAGTACAAAATATATATCATGAAAGTACATAACAACATCATACAAATGTACATCAAGAAAGTACCTCATGAAAGAATCATGAAAGTGCTTGTACATCCATGTAAGTAGATCACCATGTGGCCCATACACATAAGCATCAAGTATTATATCAGATATGCCCCAATGACATAGGTGAGGATCCCATGTCCCATAATTCCTCTCCAAAAATACATAAAGTTCATCAATATAACTAGCCATGTGTTCTTTCATGCAATAAGTGAATGAAGAACCCCCACCAAAATCTGAACCAAATAAGGAGCAAAGAAAACATGAAGACTTCAAGTGGCTCAAAGAAGTCTAATAAATACACTCATGAATATGTATATCATCATGAAATAATAGAGTATGTTGCTACCAACAATAATTTTCTTCAATCATATATATCTTCACCCAAGTGTGCGATGAAGTTCCTCCAACATCAATTGGACTAGGCAAGGAGCAAGGAAAATCATGAGTCTCCAAGTGACTCAAGTGAATACCATAGGTCACATCCATGTAGATGGGTATCATCATAATGTAAAAATGGATGCTGCTAAAAATGTAGATAATATGTTTCTATAATTATGTCATCATTAAAAGGAGAGATAGAAATTCCATACTCTTCATGTGACACCATAAAAAAGAAAGCTTTCACCCATACTTCATTAGGATGAATGCTGCAAAATTTGGAAGTGCGGGATGTAGGAGAAAGAACCAACTGACCCAAATGATCATAAAGTGCAAAATTTTCATCATGTGAAGGTTCCATAGAGGTATGATTATGCACCTCCCTTAAAATTGAAAAACTTTCCTCATGGGTTGGTTCCAAGGTAGTGGAATCATTCACTTCTCCAAAAAGTGTGTAACCATTTTCAAAAGGCAACTCAAGTTCCTCTTTCACCACAACAAGTGATTGGATCTCATCAATATTATCTTCAAAGACATCAATAACCTGCAATTTTCCATGGCTCTCATGATCCCTCGTGTCATGAGAATCCTCCAAGCAATCTACCATATTACAATTTGAAACATAGGAGGAAGAACACGTATCTTGCAACCTCTCAAGAAGTGGCTCAGATTGAGTTTTGAGCTTATGAATATATTCATTATTCTTCAAGTATTATTAATTTAACCATTCATTAAGCTCAACCAAATTATTTCTATAAAAAATAAGACATGAAATTACCTTCAATGTTGCACATTGCTCTTTGAATATTCTCCATGTCTTCAAGGAAGGAGGTCTCCTCCAATGAAGAAATTTTCCAACAAGAATTTGACACAAATGATTTAGTATCATGGAGTATGCTAAGAGCCTCATGGATATCCATTTCACTCATCTTCAAAGACCCTTCATTGAAGGATGGTTCATGGGAATGAACCTCCTCTTCTTCTTTCTTCTTGATTTGATCAACTCCTTGAAGCTCAAGTGGTGATGGGGAAGTTGACTTGGTTCTTCATTAGCTGCTACAAGGTATTCATATTTATGTTCATGAGAAATTTGGCTCACAGAAACATTTTCAAATCTTATATATATGTCACCAACATAGAGTTGTGAGCACCCATCAGTATATTCTCTTTGATTTTCACAACCCCCATCAACAAGGATTGCGGGCTTGTCTTCACCTTCCTCTTTATATTGTTCTCTGCAATCACCTTGAGATAATTGATGCTCCACTTCATGATTCTCTATTTCTTCCTTTAATGGTGTATTTAAGGTATTTTCATCTCCTTTATAATGACATTTATTCCATGTGATTTCCGTAAAAGTGTTTATAACTTCCTCATTTATCGTGCAAGATAAATATTTGCTCTTTTCACAAGTAGGCTGAATTTTATTTAACGAGTTCACATTTTCCTTCTTGTGCCTAAATACATAATTTAAAATATATTATTGGAAATAATACCTCTCATGAATATCCCCTCTCAAATTTTGATACTCCTCGAAGCATGCTTCAATATCTATGGTTGTATTTTCTTCTTCCGTTGACTGGGGAGGATGGAAAGTAGGCATAGTGGATCTATTGTGAAGACAAGACATGTCTGCAAATTTTTATTAAATTTATGGTATTAATGCACAGGTTCCAATACCATGCTTTGATACCACTGTAATGTCCCCTTTTTTTAATTTTTATAAAGATGACCAATTTTTCACTTTTTTCCCTATTTCGACCTTTGACTAGTTTTGATGTCTAGGTCTCCAAACTGAACCAAGTGCTCCAAAATATTATGAGAAGGTATATGAATGATATTAAGACTTGAATTTGATGTTCAGGTATGATTTATGGCCCTCCAAATACTTCTGAAAACTTGTTTAATATTCTGTCCAAGGTGAGAGTCTTCACTAGCAAATTGGGGTTGCAATTCCCCCTAGGTATATGCTGAAAATGGATTCTCAAATGCTCCCAAACCCACTCGAATTTATGAAAATAGGAAGATTATTTTTAAGGGAAATTGTTAAGGTCTCATATTCATCATTATTCAGTTTATACAGGCTGTTATAACCCTCTCCCAAACATCTACAAAATCACTAATTCGACCCTTGGGGACATGGCATCAAATCTTCTCCAAATGCAATTAAACTAAGTAAGATGAATTAAAATGATTAATTGATTAAAATAAAACTTTTAAAAATCATAAATAAAATTCCATTCATCATAGATATATCATAGATACATTCTCCCATTCGAAATAATCAACATTACCATGGCATACAACAATATAGTGGGGAAATGGTCATTGTTTGCTCATTAATATTCACTTTTCCATATAACCATTTGGTATGTCGACCTGATACTTTATGAATATGAATAAAATATAAAATTACACTTATTACAATAATAAATGGATCAGGAGAAGCTCTCTGAAAGAGTACAATATCTCACCCAAAGCGCAATCCCTCCATGAGAAAGAATATGCAATAAAAACTGGAAATGGTTGAGAGAAAGTGATGCACTAGAAGGAAACACGATCTTACCTGTATCTCACACCTGAAAATACAAAATCCATTAAATATTCATGAAATACCTGAGTGGCATCTCCAAACACCAACTTGGATGGGAATCTTTCACCCTCGAAATTGGATAAGGGAAGAAACTAGTCATCCAGTAGCTCTCTCAATTCACAAATGCAAATTTCTCAAATGATCAAAAGATATTATATTGGTTTATTCTTGTATTTTATAAAAATCCTTAGCCTTCTAAGGTTACCAATCCATCCACAAACTCAATCCAATTCAAGATTTTCCATGTGTCCTCCCTTTCCTAGCCTTCCATCTTCCCCCAATTCGAGTGGGAACCCATTAAGCTTCACAAAATCACATGAGCACCCTCTTGGATACCATATTTCAACCTGACATGTCATAATGGTAAGATTTCAACCTTCAGGTCTGCAATATGTCATAAATTTCATAGCATCTTCATCATTGGTGTCATATATGTCATAGATGTTAGGGAATCTAGCCCAAGTGTCCAAGAAGCTCCCATTTGACTCTTCCTCTCCCATGTAAGTTACATTTCCTTCCAAAATCACCCTATGAGGAATATTACCAAGCGTATTAGCCTTCTAGCTCATTCAAGAACATTAGTATTCCCATGGATTCAAAATTGCAAGAGGAGGATGCCATGTGGCACATAAATTCTAGCTTGTGTGGGCCCCATAATCTCCATGTGTCTCCATGCTCCATTGCCACTTCAATTTTCTCTTGTATTTATTTAATTAGATCCATTATTAAATATTTATTCCATTCTAATGTATTAACATCCTTTATTAGATCCCTTATTAAAATTCCAAATATATCCATCCAAACCAGGAAACAAGTAGGATTGATGGAATTGTCCTCCTGTGCAATTATTTAAAATGGAAACATTAGAAAATGTGATGGAGATAAATGTATATTATTTATATCTTTATTAAAATCTAGGTATATGAATATTGTTAGGAGAAACTTAAGGATAAATATGATAAACAATTATGGACCAATTTCTCATATTGTCAAAAGTTTAGTTGATGCATTTAATACAATTGGAAATAATTCCCATTAAAAGGATCATAATGTGGCTCATCCTATGTTGTCACAATTAATCATGAACAAAAGCACTAGGGCCCTTCAACTTCTTAATCCTACATCCAAAATTGTACATTTGGATATCAAAACAATCTATAGGTATTGTACTAGAAGAGAACAACTTGACTCTGGCCAAACAGATGATTGAGCCTTCATTGACATGGTGATACACTCTGATATGAAGATCATTGATGCAGTAAAGAGACTAGTGCAGGATTTTTGGCATGGCAATAGTACACCTTCTTCCAACAAAAAATATGTGCTAAATTTTAGTATGGGTTCAAGGGATCATGAGCCCCACATTAAACATTTTCTTGACATGACACAGACAAAATTATATGACAGATTTAGGAATGAACATAATGAACTTAACTTGGGCCAAAGATCCTTCAAGAAATGTAAACCATGGTATGTTAAAATAAACACAACTAGTAGCACATGTTGTTGTCAATATCACATTGAGTACAGTTATTATTATGACACATATATGTACATATATTGTATGTATTGCTTAACATTCTTGTGCAGGAATGATCAACTACATTTCCCCTGTCATCATTTAGAGACTTTATTCATAAAATTTTGCATAGAAGGACAAAAGGTTGCACATTTTATTAGAGGCCTTGCGTAGATGGGACATGCCCAAGGTGTGGTGGAATGGAATTTTTGGGCAAATGCATACATGTGACCGATGAACATGAACTTGGGAGACATCAAGTGAACTTGCACTTATTCAAAATATGTCATGTATGATATTAGTGAAAGGAATGAAATGAAACAAATAAAATTGGTCACCTCTTAGGTTAGTAATGAGTTTCTGAATAGTATTTTTTTCTTCTATTCCATATATGTAAAATCTATTGATCTGTACATCTATATTGTTGATCTACCAGATATGGGTTTGCAACTTCATGGAGGAATTCTTTGAAAACACACAACAATATGTAAAGCGTGTACATGTGGCTTGTTGACAAGATGAGCAATTTAGAACGTGCAAGGGTGCATTTGTTATTGGAACTATCTTATCAGTGGTCTATTTTGCGGAAAGCTATTATTCAACCACAAAAAAGACTTAGAGTCAATATTATCACTCAGACCAAGTTAGCATAATGGTCCATATCACCTATAAACATGTGGCATATAGTACTAAAGATAAAATGGTTATATTGAAGAACTATCACTTTTACATAAGTGATGATAGGTGTCATGACTTGGATTTTGTATAAAACATCTCTCAATTGTTCTACAATCACCTGAAGGATAACAATATATTGATGGAAAAAGATTGGATTTTTTTTTATGGTTATGTGGGACAATTCAAAAATTCCCATGACTTCCAATGGTTGTGTATTCTCCACAAGAGGCACAAGGTTCCACATATTTGGAACTATTTTGAGACCGAACATGAAAAAGGGGAACATGGTGGAGCATGTGCATGCATCAAGACTACATTATGTAGGAAAGAAATGAATTTCACAACTGTTTTGTTCATCCAAGATGCAAATACCATTGTTTAATAGTGTTATTTAGTAATGGGGTAGGGAGGAAGAAGGAAAGAAGAACAATCATCTCAAAAAGAAAATGTACATAGATAATTTTGGGAGATGGTAGATGTCGATCGATCACACCTCTATGAGTGCATGACCATCCAAGGAAATCGTGTATTCCATTCAGTTAGATTTTCAGACAATGTTATAGATTAAATGTGGACAAGGAAACACTCTTGTTTTTGTTATCCATGTAATAGTGGTGAATGGGACAGTTCTCAATCTGGAGATTGGGTTGACAACTTGGATCGTGTATCACTAGTGCCCCATTACTCGAAAAATAAATGTAGAATTATTTCGATTGGAGGAGGACCTGTAAATTATTTGACCTGACTATGACCACTTATATGATCTCAAACAACCAGGTTCGACTGTTATGTTGATAACTTTGAAATGTTTGATGACTAGTTATGTTTAGTTAGTTGACTCCTAGGTTGGAAATTTATTTTATGAAGTGCACATATACGCAGTGGTTTCCCTGAGAGGGAATGAATGGTGCATTGACTACTGGATGGCACATTGCTTGGATGGGAAGAAAACCCTCATTATCTCATTAAGTGACTCCGAGGGAAATGATTTTCCAATTTGGTCGATGGTTATAAAAGGAGAATATTTGAAACATGTTTCTCATGCACAAAATAAAAAAGGTTATGTATTTGAAGATTATAGACCAGGTCAAATTGTATACCATTATACAAACTTAGTTATTGACACAAACCTACATCTTCAAACAATGGAAAGAAAGAACTCATTAAAGTCACAATACTTTTTTCCTTACTCCGAGAACAAGTGGATAAAGGATACCGTTGGTATTAGAGGTGATCCCGCTACTTGAATGACCATAGGTAGGTATTCAAGTATGTGGTATACATGGTATTTGTGTACTATGTTATAGTTATGTGATGTAGATGTACATGTCATGATTTTGGTTTCATGTTCTCATTGATTATTTATAGCTTGATAGATTGATAAATTGCATAGACTTGTACAACTTTATAAGTTGCACAAGATTCATCGTGGATTTGTTGTATTATATTCATACTTATATGACTCATTCCATATATCCCTATACCATTATCTATCCCATTATATGGGATATGTCTCTTGCATCTACCTTGAATATCAAAGTTTGTCCTCTAAGGACATTATTAAACGCCCCAAGTTTTCTTGGAACTTCCTAATGCAAGTGTTAAAATAAAATATATAAATATTCCAATACTTAATAACCCTAGAAAATCCTAGGGTAGAAATCCTATCTTATAAACCCTATATCCAATCCTAGTAACCCTAGCTTGTATTGTAAACCCTAGTTTGAATTCTAAACCCTATAAACCTTAGTTTGTATACTAGAGACTAGTTTGTTTCAACCTCATGATCCATGAAAGGTGAGGTATTGTAGCACCTTCTATTAGTAAACCATTAAAATTGTAGCCTATGATGGAGAGTATTTTTTAACATTGTCAAATGAAGAAAAAGAGAAGTATCCACATGACATACTACATCAAGAGAATCCATTACTCACGATATTGGAAGACTTCTTGGTGTTGGACTATGGTGCATGATGGATCCAATCCTAGTAAAGGCTAGTTTGTACCATAAACCCTCATTTGAATTATAAACCCTAGAAACCCTAGATGTAACCTAGAGACTAGTTTTTGTTCAAAATTTTAGAAAACATAGTTTGTAGCCACTAATTATCACCTATAGATCAGTGGTACCATTTATTCGATGTCACCATTGACCAATATCTCGTATCAAAGATTCAAACCTTAGAATGAAGGAGACCACTAGCCTTTTAATAAAAAGAAATTGAAATCATGAGAATGAAGGTAATCACATCAATTGATATGAAAGGTAATCACATCAATTGGAAGGAAGGGTAGTCATTTCGATATGGATGAACCTTGATCTCTTTTAATTTAGATAATGTAATTACAAGCATTAGGAAATGAGTCCCTAGATATGAAAAAGTTTTATATCACCTCTCATGATTTGTTATCCTTATATACAGATGATGTGTCATCGTCATCCACTAATGAGTTGTTAGATATATCTATAACTAGAGGTGGTTAGATCCATGTACTACAAAGTGGTATCATTGGATGATTACAAGTGTTAAGAGTGGCTTAATCCTTTTCCACCAAGTTCTTATCCTATGTTCTATTTATTAATATCCTATTGGAGCCCCTTTAATCTTTAGGGCTTGGTAGCAACTCCATGATAGTGATCCATGAAAGGTGAGGTATTGTAGCCCCTTGTGTTAGTGAAGCATTAAAATTGTAGCTTATGCTAGATAGGAATTTTTAGCATTGTCAAATGAATCAAAAGAGAAGTATCCACATGACATACAACATCAAGAGTATCCATTATTGACAATATTGGAAGAATTCTTATTGTTGGACAATTTTTTAGTGATTTTTTGGGGGGTCCACTTACAATCCTAGTGTTTATCTTCAATTTGAAACATAAATCTCTCGTTTATAGAATGTATAAATGATACATTTGTGGCACATATTTAATCAATGATGGATATAATACATTAGTAAGAAATGTGAAGTTTGTTGATAACAATGCATCTACTTTGTTTAATTTTGTGAAGCTTAGGATCCTCAAACATGAATGAATTCAAATATGAATGAAGGTTGCAGAAGAGAGAGAAGCACGTTGAAGGTCACCTCCTACAGGATTTTAGGGACACCTGTTGAATCCCTACCCATGGCTTGGATCGATGAACCATTGAATATGTTGGATTCAAAACATTGGGATAGTGCTAGGGGTGGATCTCTCCTATGGATCCATGGTCAAGGGATACTATTTTAGGTCAATTATGGAAACTAGGGTTTTGCTCAGTAAGGGAATGTGAAATTTTTGCACATAGGGGTCAACTTTGCAAATTCCTCAATCAAGAACTTATGCCTAGCATTCCCACATGAAAAATTTCTAAACACACTTGTGTGACCCCCTAGAACCAAATTTTGATGCACAATTGGAATTCTATGCTCTGGGTAGGGATTCAGTAGGTGTCCCTAAAATCCTGTAGGAGGCGAGCTTCAATGTGCCATAGAATGATGACCATGGCTCAGATAAAAAAATCGCCGACTCTCTCGGATTCAGGACATTGGGATAGTTCTATGGGTGGCCCTCTCCTCTAGATCCATGGACAAGGGATCCTATTTTATGTCAATTTTGGAAACTAGGGTTTTACTTACTAAGGGAATGTGAAATTTTTTCACATAGGGGTAAACTTTGCAAATTCCTCAACCAAGAATTTATGGATAGAATTCCCACATGGAACCTGCCTAAACACACTCGCATGACCCCCAAAAACCTAGTTTTGATGCACGTTTGGAATTATATTCTGCAAATGGGGATTCAACAGGTGTCCTTGAAGCCTATGGGAGGTGAGCTTCAATGTTACATAGAATGATGATAGTGACTTCGATCTACAAATAGTCAACTATGTTGGATTCATAAAATCAACATAGTGCTAGGGGTGGCCCTATACTCTGGCTCCATAGACAGGGGATTTTCTTTTAGGTCAATTTTGGAAACTACAGTTTTGCTCAGTAAGGGAATGTAAAATTTTTGCACATCGAGGTCAACTTTGCAAATTCCTCAACTAAGAACTTGTGGCTAGCATCACCAAATCGAAAATTCCTAAACACACTTGCATGACACCCTAGAACCCATTTTTCATGGACTGTTGGAATTTTGTGCCCTGGGTAGGGATTAAACAGGTTTCCCTAAAAGCCTGTACAAGGTGAGCTTCAATGTACCATATAATGATCACCGTGGCTCGGATAGAAGAACCGTCGACTTCGTTGGATTCAAGACATCAATATGGTTTTGGAGGTGATCCTCTCCTCTATATACATGGAAAAGGGACCCACTTTTAGGTCAATTTCTGAAACTAGGGTTTTTCTCAGTAAGGGAATGTGAAATTTTTGCACATAGGGGTCAACTTTGCAAATATCTCAAACAGAAAATTGTGGCTAGTGTTTCCACATGGAAACTGCCTAAACTCACTTGCATGACCCCTTAGAACCCAATTTTGATGCTTGGCTGTAATTCTATGCCCCGAGTAGGGATTCAAGGGGTGTCCCTAAAATCATGTAGTAGGTGAGCTTCAACGCGCCATAGAATGATGACCATGGCTCGGAGCAGCGAAAGACGGTTCAGTCAAAAACATGGAAAGTGGTTCCTTATCCAAGTGATGGAACACTTGAGGAGCGTGTAGGCATAGCAAGGATGCGATCCCAAAAATGAAGCTCACGCCCTTGGCTTGGAGCTTGGCAAGCCCAAGTGCGCGACACCTTGGCACATCATCGATTGGTAGCATGCCTCAGCCCGAGAACTCGTTGATGAAATGGGAGCACACCTTGAGGAGCACGGAGGAATGACACCTTATGATGGATACACATTTAATGGAGTGCACCCAAAAACCACCTTGGTCACTTGGTAGGCTCAGGGGAAGCACCTAGATAGGGGTCCATCAGACCGAGAGACCACTTGAAGGTGCACCCCTACATGAAGACACCCTGAATTGAAGTGTGCTGAAGGAAGATGCCTCGTGGAGGAGCGCGTGATGCCCAACGATGAGGCCATCGACAAGCGAAGCGCACAAAACGTGGAAGGAAGTGGAGGACCAATATGAGAGACACGTCGGCTAAGGAAGTTAATGTGTGCACTAAGGAAGTTAGTGCACCCAATTTGGAGAATCTCCCTTCCACTTGACGCAATAAAAGTGTAACACACAAATGAAAGAAAAAAATCAAGAATTGACAAGTCTTTAAGGCAGGCGAGCTGGGGAGGTTTCCAAACTCAAGTCGTAGCGAATTCGTTAAGATAGACTTTACTTAGAAAATGCAATTGGGTTGTGGATAAGTGTCGGTCTGGAAAACTGGTGCTCCAAGGTGATTTCAGTCCAGAAGGAAGTCAATGACAGCTACAAGAGTTAGTGAAGCTTGGCATTCTTGAGACTTATATGCCCGCAAAGGGGTTAGCTCAACTTGGTGTATTTTTGTAACACAGGTGTGTTTGCTAGTTGTGGGAACTCCATTTTTGTAAATTGTTCATATAATACAAATTAATAGGGTTGGCCAGTTTGGCAACCCCACCCTTACATTATGTGTGTTTTTACTTGATTGTACTTTGTGATGAAATTTGGCTAAGTGTGGGTAAAAATAGTTAATAAGTAAAGTGATAGACGATACAGTGTTAAGGTAAAGGTTTCCACAGGTTCGGCATAGCCCGTTGGGGTGTGCCTGAGTTAGTCTTACCCTCAAAATGCTTCCATATGGTGTCACGTGCTCAATAAGACCACACAAAAAGTGGGTGTGTTATTGTGGCCGTGACAGTTATGGCATTGAAGGAATGCTTTAGTGACTTGACATTGGGTCAAGATGACAGATCATAAGGATACCGACATGGGTTGTGCTTCGTGGAGGCCAATGTAAGTGGACAAAAAGTAGGGGTGTTGGTGGACACAATCACCACTCATAACTTTGTGAGTAGAAAAACCATTGTGTCTTTACATGGTAAGGAAAATGTCAATTAGGACACACTTAAAATAGTGAAATCAACTGAGAAGTCAATCACAGGGGAATTTTGGTAGCTTCGGTAATAATCGATAATTAGCGTGGAAATTTAGACTTGGAATTCATCCCATTAGACAATCATGCGATGATATTGGGGTAGGAATTATTGCAGATGACCAGAGTATTTCCCGTTTTGTTTCTGGGTTTCTTAATGTTCTTAGACAATTATCATGAAGCTTTAATTGTGCCACTGATATAGAAGATGAAGATGGGACATATGATAAGGATATATTCAGTTCAATTAATTGAGATTCTTGTCCATCCCATAAACATATATTCGGGAAATGCATGAGAACAAGAATCAATGAAGGATGAGGGGTTGACTATGTTGAAGTTAAGAGTAGACTTAATCTCAAGGAAAATTGAGTTGCTGCAAATTCCATGGGATTTTCCGTAGCACAGAGATCATAAGTTGCAGCTTGCACCAAAAGTGACTACAAATGCCATAAATAGAAGTGTATTCGACAAGACGACAAGTATCCAATCTGACGATAGGAAAAGAGATCTTGAGGGGAGTTCACTTGATGAATAATGTACTGAATAGGACCAAGGAAAAGGCTCATTGGCCCAAGAATGTGAACAACAAGTCATGGAGCTAGTGGGAGACACGAAAGAGAACACACGTGAAGTGGATCATGCATTAGAGGAAATTTCAACTCAAAATGGGCCTTTTAACCATAATTCAAAGTCCATGTCATCATGTGTTAGGCATTAAAATTTCTTTAAATTTGAAATACCCGATAGGTCTTAAAAAAAAATTAATATAAATTTGGGGATAGGTATCATAAAAAAAAACTACTTTTTTGTTCGTATTTTCGACATATCTCCTTGTGATTTTACTCAAATGTCGATCGGGAGAGATCGTTGGATGTGAAATTAAATTCTGCATCTAAGGACTACCCACTCGACATACTTTTGATGGACCCGGCTACCCCAAAAACAAGAAATACCTAAAACAACGTGATGATAATGTCATCACATTTTTGTAGGTATTTCTTGTTTCTGGGGTAGCGAGGTTCACATTTTTTCTCATGATCAGATAATATTTCTCATGATCAAATAATATTTCTGATATTACGTATGAAACTAGTGTCATTATTCAATATCTATACTATATATTTTTTAAATTTATGTTTCATTATACTACTTAACTTTTCTTTTTTATGGATGTGGTGATTAGGTACAACAATAATGTGCTCCTTACAAAAAGGAAGAAATTGCATATCCATAGATAATGATCCATGATCCACTACATTGCAATTATATCAAGCAAAGAATTAATGCTATGAAATATCTTCGATATGAAATGCCAAACTTGAATAGTTTCATTTTGTTGAGGAAAATGCCAAACTTGAATAGTTTCATTTTGTTGAGGAAAATGCCAAACTTGACAAGTTTTTGATAAGCTATTTATGTAATGTTTTGACTTTAAGATTTTATTTTGAGAATAACTATGATGTTCTTACATATGTTATTTACAACTATATGGTATACGTTATGTTGAGTTTATGTGATCATCATTTATGGAAAATAATGTTAAATAATATCATTTTACACATAAAATAATTGAAAATAGGTTAAAAATGGTTTGAAATGTCTTTTTTTTCTCTTTTTTTTTCAAATTTGCACAAAACAATGAGTTATTTAAGAGAAATGTTTATAGGGAAAAATTCTAAAATGAATCATTGTTGGGCTCATCATCAAGAGAAAAGTGTTGATTCATAGTGGCCCAATGAAAGTTAATCAATAATAATGGAATTGAGGGATATCTTAAGAATCATAATGGCCCAATGACAACTATTTAATAATAATGGCATTGGTCCATTATGATTCTTAAGCTAGCCCTCAATGCCTTTATTATTAATTAAATGGAATTAGGTCATTATGATTCAACACTTTGGTCTTGATGATCAACCCAACCATGTGGATCAAACTGTCAAGAAAAAAATCACATTTATCTAGAGTTTCTCTGTATTGTCTCTGTATTCTTGCGACAAGATTTTTCAAATACCATAAGCAACATATCCATTCACTCAGCTATCCATGGATGAAATGTGTTCTGGTCCATGTAAAGACGTTTATTTTTCATATCAATGGGTTAGTCACTTATAGGGTCAATAACCAATTAGATTTGATTATCCCTTTGATTATACACACATTGTTTTTACCTCTTCCTTGCTTATGTTGGTTGATAAATAGTCTTTCATTCTAACCTTATATTTAGATATATTGAATAATTGGCCATGTGGATGATGAATAGAAACAACACTATTGTCAAACAAAGTGATGCATAAAAGACATAAGGGCTCTTTAGCTCTTCCTTGCTCATGTTGGTTGATCAATATTCTTTCATCCTAACCTTATATTTAGATATATTAAATAATTGGCCATGTGGATGACGAATAGAAACAACAATGATGTCAAACAAAGTGATCCATGAAAAACATAAAACAAAGTAATCTAGGTAAGACATAAGGGCTCTTTAGTCTTCCTAAGCTCACCATTTAGATTTATATAAACATATATTCATTTTTTGTATGTTAAGACATAAGGGCTCTTTAGTCTTCCTAAGCTCACCATTTAGAATTATAAACATATATTCGTGGAAATGGTTGTAGGTTAGGCATTAGATTTATATGAAGGTTTTTCTCACATAATAGAAACTATATTTAAACAATTGATAAAAGTGTTTTACAAATTTTAAAAAATTATATGAATTAACAAAGATAAAAATAAAAATGAGATTTAGAATAAAATCTACGAAGCACTAAAAGGTCCTCTATTTGAACTATAAAATGTCAACTATGCCCACATCGTGGATGCTTGTTCGGGCCAAGTTTGGATGGAAAATATAAAGTTTCTCTATTGGAAACATCAATTGATACGATGCCAAAATAAATATAGAGAAAAAAAAGGCCATGAATTAAACAAAATAATCTAGACAAATGTCGCGAAACATCCCCAGCTCTTATTACTTTCTTAATGAAACAATGAATTAAACAAAACCAAAAACACAATGAGAGCAGAAAAATTATATCTACTAAACCAGTGTCACGTTGTATCGAATCATATCCAATATTTTATTATACATAATATCATATAAATAACAATGATACATTTTAGTATTGGCAAGTTTATTTTGTTTAAAGAGTGGGTATTGTTAAAAAGGGATCTGGTTTAAATTTTTTAGAGGTGATTTAAATTTTTTAGAGGTAAGTTAGTTGGTAGGAGATACCTAAAATTAATCCAGGGTTAGTGTGGACCAAACTCGATGTCATTCAAAGTGATTTTGACAACTACATCAACTCACTTAAAAATCCAACTTAACATTTGTAAAAATCATTAAATCTACATTTCAGTGGGGTCTTAGTTTAGATGGATTTGGGTCTGTTGTGGTTTCCAGATCAATGTAGAGTGGGGTCTCTTAGTTTAGATGGATCTGGGTCTGTTGTGGTTTCCAGATCAATGTAGAGTGGGGTCTCTTAGTTTAGATGGATCTGGGTCTGTTGTGGTTCCCTGATCAATGTAGTGTTTAAATTCAATGATGGCTATAGAGCGTCTCATAGCCTCCGCACATGAGTTGAAGCGGGGGCCCTTGGGTTGAGCTATTAATGGCTTCATTCACGCCTAGATGCTCTTTTGGCGCACATGGTTGGGTAAATTTACCCGAGCTTTGTTAATTTGTAACTAATTATCCAGTAAGCTTGTCTTATCAAAGTTTTCAGAGTTTTAAAAACTGCCGCTAATTCATAATGTGGAGAACCCATCTAAATTTAGATTTTCATCCAACTCAGTTCAATTTTCAATCAACGTATTCAGTTTACCTCACTAGCTAAGCATATTGTTATTAATTTGTGTGTGACCACAGCTCTGCAAAACTGATGAAAAGACTGATTCGTACACCGTACAAAGACCCTTTGTCAGAGGGCTAAGCCAAGCCCAGGCTGCACCACAAGGTGCAATTTTCTTCGAGGCCATTGCACTCAAGCTCAAGCGCGCTTTTGCCCTTCATGTGCGGAGGCTATCAGTGTCTCACAGCCAGCTCCCAGCTGCAGTGGAGATGATTTCTAAGTCAATATATAAAGATTTGATTTGAACAGCTTGGATTGCACTACATCAATAATTAATGCGCAATCCTCCATTTTCACGATAATGCGTGAAACCACAAATGGGAGCAGTTCACATTAATCATCCTTCATTGTCGACATTAAATAGACTGTCAACAAAAAAAAATTCTCAATAAACTAAACAAAACTAGCAACGTAATTAGCATTTACAGCAGGCCGTGTCCCGGAAACTCTGCTGTATGATAAACAAATAAATAGTGACGATTCGTGGACCATGAGTTTCTTTATACGATCGTTGTCATCCTGACAGGTGGAATATTGCTCATCTGGGGAAGCTACCATATAGCAAGGATCTTGAGTGCCGCCATGATCTGCAAATAACTCAAAAGATCGCAGAGTTGCAAGAGAACCCACTGAAAAAGTGTGAGGTAACCCAGTCTTCTCTAAACGCTTGTCAGATCCCTCCATATGTTCCTGCAGAACTGCACTTTGTTGCCCATCCTCATTGATTTGACAAGAACCATGTCGAATTTCTCCATGCAATCCCTGTTCACAATCTTGTTCACTACTTGGAAAAATATCAGCTTGCAGATATGGGGTTTTCTTTGTCTCAACCGCTATCTCTTCCGTTGTTTGCCTTCTGAAGTTAGTGGATGGCTCTGCACTATTTAGGCCAGCCAGTATTTGAGATGAGGTTGTAGGGAAATAAGAACCCATTGAGCGTTCCAGAGTTACTTGATTCTCTGCATCCATGCCGCTGCTGCGACTCTCAGCCTGCAGATTCATTTTTTTCTTCAGACGAGTTCTCCAGTAATTCTTGATTTCGTTGTCCGTCCTTCCTGGTAAATTCTGTGCAATGCGAGACCACCTGACCATTTCGATAATTACCATTAATATATACAGACCTATATGTTGATAATATATTACACAATTCAGTATATATTGCATTTATGAGTAATATAGTATACCTGTTCCCCCACCTACCATGGAGTTCAACAATCAAGCTTTCTTCTTCAGTAGTGATCTTGCTGCGTTTGAGATCAGGCCGGAGGTAATTAATCCACCTTAACCTACAGCTCTTACCAGTTCTCTTTAGACCTGAATAGTACATGCATATTAGATTTTGATCATAACCAAAATAGTTAAAAACTCGAGGACGAATTGATTCCTCTGCTTCCTCTAAGCTTATAAGAAAAAATCTTCAATCTGGACTTTGCTGAAAATTCAGAAAAATTAAAAAATATCGTTCCCTCTATAACACAATCCATTCACGGATTCACAGTTCTATGCATACCAGTTGCTTTGGCGAGAAAGGACCAGGACCCTTCCCCATGCAAGCTTATATACCTAATAAGCTGCATATCCTCTTCGACAGTCCAGGGACCCTTCCTCGTCTCGACTTCCTCATCTTCAACGGCAAAAAATTCCCACAAGGTTCTCTTCGCCATAAAATTATCCACGAAAGAATACAACTTCTCAATTCTAATCTCAATGCTTCCTGTAGCTTATCATCCTTCTATTGCTGCAATATACTGCACAGTCGGAGCTTGTATACACTGGAATCTGGATAGATGCCCTTATAATTTGAGAAAAGTAAATGTCGGCTCACTTAAGCCATTCGCCATTTCTACTGATCTGTAGGGGATACGCAGCATCTTATGATTCGCCATTTAGAGTGATATGCAGGGATACGCGGCAGTGATTTGACAGTCGATGATTTGGGGATCTAATCAGCCGCAATCCGTGTCAGCAAAGCAAGACGAAGTTCCATGAAAAGATCCGCTTAGGACCACAGCTATATATATATATATGTCTTTATACAAACTATTAATATATTTTAGACTGTAATATAATAATTATATATCTATCAAATTTATATCAACTATTTCCAAAAAATAAAAATAAAAGTTTAATATACTAATAATCCATCAATAATCTTCCATACTCTAATAGAAAATGTGAAGGGATTCTTCACTTCAAAAACTTGTCTACAAAAAGTATGCCTTGAGGCCCTCCTATAGCTTTTTTAAGACAAGTCATTAGCAGTGGTATTGTATTCGTTGAAAACATGATTGTAAGATATATAAAAAAAAAAGATGAAATAAGGAGAGGTATGCAATGGCATCAATGGTCCAATGATAACACTTGCAAACTTGATATACTATTTTCTAAGTATATGGTTACCTTGTAGTCAAAAGTACCTCCATAGAATAGATATCAATAGTAGAATCAAAATGCAATAATCCTCAAAGGCCTAATAATTCAGCTTTGCAATCAATATTTATCCTAGTGCAGACCATTTAATGTTGTGGTAACAACATTGCATGTGACTGGATCTCGAGCAGTTCAAGATCTAGCTTGCCTAGCAAGCTAGTTAATTTTTTCCTACTCATCCAAACTTTGAAATGATGCTCCTTAATCAATCCCTCAATCACTCTTAAATATATCCCACAACCATAATCACCAAAATGTACTGCCCCATCAATGAAACCAACATCATAGATATTGAAATATAAATCTCTACTATCTATCTACTCTTCTTTTTCTTTCCATTGTAATATTCTCTATACTAGCACCAACCATATTACTAAGATTAATATGTTTGAAATAAGCCCAGAGTTATATATTTGACATATTGATAATGCCTTTTTTACTAAATAATATGTCAATTACTTGTATCTAATAGTTAAGCTAATATAAAAACAACTTAATTTATGGTTGTTAAACTCATAGTTGAAGCTAGGCTCATAATGGTATCATCATTGGAGTTAAGCTAATAGTTGTATCTAATAGTTAATATAAAGCTTAGACTATGCCTTATGCACATTAACTCTACTCCCAAGTGCCATATGGAGTTAAGTGTCACATAATAAGCTAATAGTTGTAGAATCATTGAAGTTAATCTAATATTTAAGTAATATAACAGTGATTAGAGTTGAAGTTAAACTAATAATTGTAGTCTAATAGTTAATTTAAAAGTCATGATTGGAGTTGAAGTTAAACTAATAGGTATATCATCAATGTATTTAAGCTAATAATTGAATAGTTGCATCTAATAATCGAATAATTGAAGCTGAAGTGTTTTTTTCCAACTATCACGAATTGTACTTATCAGATGTTAAATAAGCTATTTTTAATATGTTTGAAATTGTTAATTATGAGTTAGATTAACCTCGTTTAAAAAGAATGGAAAACCCAATTATATGTATATGGAAAACCTAAACATGTAATATGAATTGTATATTAGCTAGATGTCCAACTACGAGATGTTACATGACTCACATTAGCTAGACTCCTAGATGCCAAATGCACTTGGACTAATCCTTATTGTGTTGTCATGCCCATGATTCGATATCATTTCCTCATAGCTGAGAAATGAACTTTGAAAAGTGATGTGTGTGTGTATGTGTTTCTTATAAAAACTAGCAAAAAATGCAAGAATTAAGTGATTAGAGTTGAAGTTAAGCTAATAGTTGTAAAATCATTGGAGTTAAAGTAATAGTGTATCTAATTGTTAAGCTAATAGTTATCCAATATAACTATGATTAGAGTTGAAGTTAAGCTAATAGTTGTAAAATCATTGGAGTTAAGCTAATAGTTGTATCTAATAATCAATGGAGTGAAGCTCGTAGTTGTATCTAATAATCAAATAGCTGATGATTAATTTTAATTTTTACAACTATCATTAACTACACTTATCACATGTTAATTAAGCTATTTTTTCATTTTTCTTGAAATTATTAATTATTAATTTTGAACGACAGCCATAGAATCAATCTAGACAGTACACTTGTCTCATTCTCGTTTAATCTTGGACGACGCCCATAAAATCAATCTAGACATTACACTTGTCTCACTCTCATACGTAGATGAAAAAGCATAGATGGTAGTCCACCCCAAAATTCTAACATATATACACCTTTGGGGTAACAATTCCAGAATTCTCCTTGGGGCAGCAGGGGGGGCGGAGTTTTTATCACTCTGGAAGGACTCTGGGAAACCACTTTCACTTGGGGCCTAGGATCGGACACTAACAACTGTTAGGATTATTAATCCTCCCTTGTCCAATTTGGTCATATGTCTAAATCAGGAGTCATGTCTAAATCGGGAGTCCATCCAGTCTATTTTTAGTCATTAGCACCATTGGGTCCACTTGGCCTAATTGGGGCACATGTTTCAATTACTAAAGTATGGGGAACACTAATTGAGGCTTACTGCTAATGATTGCACTTAAATGCATCAGTTTAGGAGCCTCCTAGACCAATCCCTACAATTTAGGAGCCACTGGGAGTGCTGAAACCAACCAAGGTCAGTTCAGTTTAGTTGATGACTAGTCAAGCTAAGTTAGGAGTCAGTTACATTCAGTTCTAGTCCTCTACATTCAGTTAGCGCTAGGTTTGAATGACTGCACTCAGAAGGGGCGCATTTCTCACCTACCACAGTCAATTAGCCTTAGTCAACACTGAATGTAACACTTGAGTTGTGTTTTAGAGCTCCGATGAACTCTAGTTATGGTTTAGACAAGGTCAGTTAACTATTGAGTCCTCCAGTAGTGATTTAGACAAGGTCTTAGTTACCTATAGTCAAGTAGAGTCTATCAATTTGAATTTCGTCATGTGGATTCGAATTTCATGTGGCTATTAAAGCCATTTTACTTCATTGTAATTATTATTAAAGCCATTTTACTTCATTGTAATTATTAAAGCCATTTTACTTCATTGAATTTCGTCATGTGGATTCGAATTTCATGTGGCTATTAAAGCCATTTTACTTCATATGCTACAGTAGCTCAGTCCTTCTTACCGCATTCAAAATGGCTCATCCAGTAGAGCCTCTCACTCCCTTTAACTACCAACCTAGATCCAAATCCTAGGCTCTATCAAGCGCCGAGAGGGATCAAATTTCCGAAGGTGCAAACCTCCTTGAGTGCAATACCTGAGAAGAGGTTTGCACCTATGAAGATTTGATCCCTCTCGATGCTTGATAGAGCCTATGATTTGGATCTAGGTTGGTTTCAGTCATGAGTGGTGACACAAAACTGTAGTTTGATCAACATTTTAAGGAAACTGGTTAAGTTGAAAACACAGATAGAATTATGAGGATTGTGTCAATGTAAGTAATAAGTATTAAGGATTAAATAAATTGTTAAACTAGAAAATAGAGACAATAATTTTGTAAGGATTAAATAAATGAAAATATGGTTTAGGTATAATAACGAATTTAGAATTTGAGCATATCTTAATTTTGCTTCATTATGATTCACGGATGGAGTAGTTTATTTTTTATTATCTTTATTTTTAATTGAAATTTGGTAAAAAAATTTAACAAGTCTGGTTGAGTGCAATTTACCATGGGTTTTAAAACCATGGAAACATATTTTTTGAGGATAATTACATGGCGTCAAATTTTTCATTCAATTAAAATAATAAGCTACGCCTACCAATCATTCTCAAGAATGCAACGTGCAATTATTTTTTTGGCAATAGAGGGATCGAATCCACTCACTAATTAGAGGGATTCACCTACCAATCATTCTGAGAGTGAAATGTGTAATTAATTTTTTTCAATGTCTCTGTAGGAATTAGAGAGATCAAATTCACTCAAGAATTAGAGGAATTGGCCTACCAATCATTCACAATTAATTTTTGCAAATTAATTTTTTCAATGTCTGTATAGAAATTAGAGGGATTCGTCTACCACTGCATTGTTGCAGCTACAATGTCTGCTTTTCATTTTCATGGAAGGCTACCTCTCTTTTCTATCATCTCCTTAATGAAAAAACATCATTAATTTGCACTCATTCATTCAACATACCATAATAAGATTTACCTAAAAACAATAATATTAATGATGATTTTATAATGCTTTAAAATGTTTACTTATTAATATGTAAAGATTTAAGTGAAAACAAATATTACAAATGATTTTATTAATAAGTTAAAACATGTGTTATTAATTTGTAAATTTACATGAAAATAAATTGATAGAAAGATTATAAATAATGTTACAATGCTTTACCATATTTTATCAAATTTATATAATAGACAAAAATTATCAATGTATTATATAATTTTATTTAAAAATTCATGTAATAAAAAAGAGTATATATATAATATTAATATATATTAATTTAAATTTGGGAGGCTACATTGGGAGGAGGTTGGAGGCTGCAGGCGACAGGAGCTTGCGCAGAGAGAAGGGATCAAGTGAAGATGGAATCCCTGGATCTTCCCTTATCCCATATGCTGAAGACGAGCTTCTCTGGTTGAGCAATACTTTCAAAGTTTTTGAAGTATAGGCATTGGCCATGATGCCCATTACAACCCAAGTGACCTGTGGATTGTTTCTCAGGCCTAAAGTACTAATTATGATTATCAGGTAAACCCACTTCAGTTGCAACCAGATATGAAGATGGTCAATTAAAAAGGAAAAGACAAACATGAAAGTTTGAAGCTCCTCTACATATATACATTACAACTAAAACTACAAACATTAAAAAAAGACATGAACAGAGTGTAAGAAATATGTAAAAGGGTGGTAGCAGTATTAACTTTTGCATTCAGAAAATGCAACATTGCTAGTGAGATTGGTGCCTCGTCACTGTATGTACCAGTTTTAATGACAGGTTCGTCTGTAGCCATAAATTTTTTTAATTTGCAGCGCTATTCCTTCTGCTAACTTTACTCTTCAATGTGGAAGGAGATGGATATTTCATAGAACATCCATTATGGTAAAGAAGTGGGTTATGAACAGAAAATAAGATATACAGTTATTTAAGTTTTTATAATCATTAAAGAGTTTATAGAATAAAAGCTTTTACAACTTACTCAATTTAGATCACTGGTTCATATATTTGAAATATTGAGCTCTTAGTAGTATAAATGTTATAAATATTGAGAGGATGTTCAATATTTATAATATTTATAAATATTGAGCATTTATAACATTTTATATTTTTTAAATTTATAAAAAAAATGTAAAACAACGCTGGACTGAAATCTTCACATGCTCTTCAATATTTATAACATTTATGCTACTAAGTAAGTGCTCAATCTATAAAAAAAAAATTAAAAAAATTGTTCAATATAAATGTTATAAATGTTAAATCTATAAAAATGATAAAACAACGTTGGATTGAAATTTATATGGGCTGTGACAGAACTTCCGCAATTTACCTTAAATAAATCAAAAGTGTTGAAAGTGACTTACCGTATGTAGGTAACGAATGTAGCTTCTTACACGTTTCATTCCATTTTTTAAGTGAAATCTGGTTGTTAAAATTGGGCAAGTAGCCTCTGAGTTTTGATGTCTCTAAATCAATTTTAAAAAGCTCCTTCTCCGCCATTCTCCGCCAAATAGACACATGAACATAAGAAAAAGCTCCTTCTCCAAAGGATCAATGAGCCGCTAACAATACAACCCTCTCTCAATGCTAGTCAATGCTAGGCAATTGTTGAGACAAGGTTGTATTGTTCCCGGCTCATTGATCCTTTGGAGAAGGAGTTGTTTTTATGTTCTTGTGTCTATTTGGTGGATAATTAAAATTTTTATTTATTACTTTTTATTAATTTTTACTTAATGGTAGACAAAAACAATAAATGAATTACTTTTTATAGCCAACACAACATTACAACATCTCTCTCGTAATCGACAATATTATTTATAGCCGACATAAACGTTACATAACGTTAAAAGATCTCCCCCGTGCTAGTTTAAATTTTAATTTTCTATTATTTATTATTTATAGCCGACATTACATAACGTTACGTAACGTTACATAACGTTACAAGATCTCCCCCATACTAGGCTGTAGACTGCCTCTCGGCACAATCACCAGTGGAAGGAAGACATGGTGGTAATGCTCTGCACCAAGCAACTCTTCAGACTCATAGAAACTCTTCAGACTCATAGAAGAAACAGAGGCAATGTCATCTTTAGATAATGACAAAGAAAATTACTTGAAAAGGCTAGATGAATCCCATGGACACTTTCTCTCCTCAGTCTCTAGAGAATTTCGATTCCACATCCAAGGATTGAAGACTCCTAAGGAGGTTTGGGACAAGATTGCCTCCTTATTTGATAAGCAGGATGAGATGAGGATCCATCAATTAGAAAATGATCTAATCACTCTTAATCCATCCAACTTCGAATCACTGAATGAATTCTTCACAAAGTTCAAGAACTTGATATATCAGTTGAAGAAATGCAAAGTGGAGAAGGATGAAGATTAGCTCATCCTTGCCATTCTCACAAAGCTCAATGCAGACTACTCAGTCTTTGTATCCAGCTTCCAAACAGTAAGGCTCACTACTCCAAATTGGAATATGCCCACTCTTAATGGCTTCATCCAATCTCTTATTTCTGAGAATGATAAATTGATCCAAATGGGGATCATTCAATCTTCCAAAGATCTGGCTCTGGTTGCAAGAGGAGATAAGGTAGCGAATGACAAAGGGAAGCAAAGAGATGAGTCTCCTATGAAGAAAGAGCATTCAAAAGAGCCTTCAGGTTCGAAGAGAAGCAAGAAGAATGGAAAAGGCAATGTCCTCTGCTCTTACTGTGGAAAGGGCTTTCATTCAGAAAGCTCCTGTATGAGAAGACAACTTGATGAAATGGCTCTTCTTTTGAAGAAGCATAACATTTCTGTACCTGCTAGCACGAGGAAGGATGACTCTGAAGAAGAAGAAGATGAAGAATACCAAAGGAAAGGCCATGCACTGAAGGCTTTCTGCACATTAGCACATGTCTTCCTCATTGATTCTAGAGCTTCCAACCATATGGCTGCATCCAGAGAATCATTCTCTTATTTTCAGTCCTTTGATGGTCCTAGTATTCAAATGGGCAATAACAGTAAAGTCCAAACAAAAGGGAAAGGATCTATCAAGCTTGAACATGGAAGGTTCAAAGATGTGCTATTTGTTCCCTCCTTAGCTTCAAACCTGTTATCTGTCTATCATATGACCCATACTGGATCTCCAAAGCGAGTGATCTTTGGTCCTAACTTAGTGGAGATCACAAATATCTCTATTGGGAGCATCATAGCAAAGGGTACTGTAAATCATGCTTCAAAAACATATGAGTTCTCACATTTCATGCCTCCTTCAGAACCAGTGCACTCTCAGCAGCCACTTGCAAGGGAAGGTAAAATCATTGCATCTACTTCTTTTACAGCTTCTACTAGTACTGCAGATCCATCTTTATTAGTTTATGAGATTGAGATTCAGGGTGACTAAGATCTAGATTCAATCCCTACTTCCAAACTGGAAGCTAGGAAGATGACTGGAAACTCACCTGACACTCAAAAAGGAAAGACCCTTGTGCTATGCCATCTTCAGAGAGATGCAATAGACTCCCTGGGTGATTCCATGAAGATGGGTAACACTTTTTGGCCAAATTTGGCGATGAAAACCTGATTTTTTACTCATGTGCTAGATAGAAGCCCTCAAAACGCATATATGCCATGTGAATTTTGACTTACAGTAAAAAAACAAATTGTAGAATATTATGTTAGATTCATAGTGATATTTTTTTTTAAATATTCCAATGTCATTTAATGTGTGAATTTTTGCATTTAATGAACTGCGTGACCTTAAAAAATTGAAGAAGCTAATAAGTGGCTCGTGTCCACGTAGAGTAATTCCATCTTGCATTAATAATTTTAAAAAATATATATATATGAGCATGATCTACATAAAATGCAGTGTGATGTGCATATTTTTTTGTTAATTTTTTTCGCATTATACAATTATTTTTTATTTTTCGAAAGTGACCACATTCGATTTCAGCATCGTTTTAAACACATATTTGTCCATGTAAAGAAATTTTTTCTATTTTTTCAAAAATTGAAAAACCAAAGATACCCTTTTGAAGAGGACACGTCGATATGTGATGTGTGCATTTTTAAGAATTTTTTGGTTTTGTATTTTTAACTCTGCAGATTTTTCTTTGAGCTGCTTCGAAGTTGCAGTGTGGTTTTCTAAGTATAAGTTTTAGAAGTAATTAAAAAATAAATATCATATGAATGCCAAAATGCGTGTATGATACGTCAATGGATAGAAGATTCGTTGGTGAATCTATCGGTATCAACTCCGCTCAGTTATGTGCTAGGAATGGTAGGGTTTACACCTCTTCAAGGCACAGGAAATTTTCCATTTGTTTGAATGTGGGCTAAATCTATTTTTTTAAGCCCTTGACCGAGGTATTAGCTCGGTCGAGGTCCTTTAAAGAAAAATCCCGTGGGTGAATTCAAACATTAATGAGACTCCAACTACAAGCTTTAATGTCTTTCCCACCCAAATTTTTAATCAAAATCTATATAAACATGTAATTCATACTAAACTAAGTCTCCTTCAAAATTGCCTTAGAATTTCATTGAAAAAAGTTTGTTTTGTCATACAAAGTTAGCATTGTAGATTGTTTTGTAGATATCAATTTGGATTGTTGATCAATCACAATGGGAAGTAGCCAACGTCGAAGAAGAAGAAATGAAGGAAATCAAAACCAAATTGAAGAGAAAAGAGAGAAAGATAAAGAAAGGAAGAGGAGAAAAAGAACAATCTTGAGAGAAGAAGAAATTCCAAATGAAGCTA